>NIUQ01004280.1:0-14267 GCA_002796945.1 Plectus sambesii
ATGTCAGTCGATCTGTACGGTTCGGCTGGTAGTTGACGGTGTAGCATCGACCTTGGAAGTAGCTTGCGCCGGCGATGCAACGCGTTAGCGGCTCTGCAACAGATTCGACTCATTTCACGGTTTTAAAAATCACTTTTTACAATTTCGTTCCCATGTTACAGTACTATCATGCTTCATTAAGAATTCACATTTCTTAACGGAAGATTAATGCTGTGACTTGGCGGTACGGCATGTTAATTTGATCAAATATTAAGAAAGATTAAATTAGATAACGTTGATTATGCGCCGTACCGTACAGCAACACCAAGTGCAAGTCCTGTCGAAATAGTTTTTATCTTTGCAGAAATGGTTCAACCTACATCACGGAATCTGCGGTGATTTGCATATAATTTCATGAGTTAAACGTGTCGTTGTCACTTATGACAGTTCAGAGCAATGCTAAGAGTATAAAGCAGACGAGTAATTAAACAAGGATTTAGCGAAACGGATGCAAACCTGTTTGGCATCGGAATCGGTAGTCGAGATAAGTTGGAGATCCGGGTGTGCACGGACTGTCCATAAACACTTCTCGCAGGGGTGGCAGTTTGCAGTAAGATAACCCTTGACATCTGAAGCAGCAGTGTAATGTGAATGCACTGAACATATCTGATGAACTGTTTGCCTTTGAATCATGGTCGATAGTGCCGCTGGATGAGTGCAAAAACCATCGCCCAGTCGCTGAGTACTGCTTTGGCAGGCGCTGGGCAGCTTGTCGTCGACGACTCCGTAAGCCGCATAGTCGACGAGAATGGTTGCACCTTCGCCCGTTGAACAAGCAAATTCAAAACCTTCTGTCGCGCATGTCGTCGACTGCGATGACGTTCCTGCAGAAAATTCGCCTTTTACAGACACTGACCACCACTGCCTCTGGGAACCATTCATTGTTGTTAGCTACGAATGACAAGGCTGCTTCGCGATAAATTTATTAGTGTGTATTAATCGTGATTTGCAGTTGTCGCGAAAGTGATAAAGTCTATAGCTGGTACATGGATGTTTGGGACAAACATTTTGACTCAGTTTACCCTACCGCCCTTCTGGCAGTTCATGTAATCCATACCACATGCTATTTATACAAGATAATACATAGTGTGTAAACAATACCATATTATGTTTATATGCGATACAACTTTGTGTCATGTATAAAACCCATTCTCTCCGTAAATGGATACTCGCTTGTTAGAATGTTGTGGGAAGTGACTGCGCTCACTAGAATAGTCTGATTTCAAATATTCCGATTTGTTTTCAGCTTGTCTACTATTTATCTCGAGTAATAGGTAAAAACTTTGTGAAAGAAAAGAGATAACTACAACATCCTCTCAACAGCAGTCAGCTTGTCACGCGCGGCAAAAAACAATTTACGGTACATTTTCTAGAGGTAGGGGTGGCCACAATTGTACTGTAAGCTACATTTATCCTGTGAAAATACTCACCGGCCTATCAAGCAAAATATTTATTTTTATATCAAACGAGAAGTGTTAGATTATATAACAATCCCGTGATAAAGACACATCTCCTGTGGACTAAAAAATGCAAATCGCTTGATGAACACGTGTTAGTTTGGAAATATAAACTGGCTTCATGTTTGAGACGAGCAAGCATGCCAGACAAAGACCGAACAAAGATCGAACAAAATGACGCTAGTTTGCTTTTCTCATCTATGCATTTTGCTCAGGATTATTTGGCATCAAAAATCGGAAAGGAACCGGATTCTGATTGCCCAACGGCGAACAGCGCGGCCTATGGCGGTTGAACCAGCAACAGCACTGGCAGTCGTGACGTCGACTACCGCAGCGCAGCTTGTGCGCCCTATCAGCCCGATCATGTTTAGATTTTCTACACTCGTCTATCTGTGTTTGGCTGTTGTAGCCAGTGTGCAAGCTCAGCAGCAGCAAGGTAACTCTCCTTTAAGAGCGATTGGACAATTTGTCGACGGCGTCGCGAATCTGTTTCAAGCGAGAGGGAATAGACTGGCAGACGTCCCAATTCAGTCGAGACTTGTTCAATACAACGATGGAAATGTTCGGCTCACTGGCTATTTGGCGTATCCATTGGAAAACGGAACAGGTACAGTGAAAACCTTTCATTCCGGTTAAATGGGGGACGGCCAGAGTTTGACCGATATAAGCATTTTACAGCTACAAACATTTTCTTCCTGGACAAAATAGAGGAAGCCGAAAATTCGGGATCAAGTAGTCCTGATCGAATTACTTTTTAAAACTATAATGCTATAAAAGATTTCTCTTCGGCTTCATATTCACAGTGCAAAATATTGTGCCATCGGTTATTACTGCGAAATAGGCAGCGCGAACTGTCCAATGCCATCGGTGAACAAAAGATAGGCGGCTGACCCGGACGATGCCCCGACGGTTATGAATAGTGTGTTTTTGACAGCATCACGTGACACTCGTCACCTATTGATCGCCTATCATTTATTCGCGGACGGTTATGGACAGTCCACAGTCCACCCTACCTTGTTGCTGTCCTGCATCTTTTCACACGGCACTGTATCTAATACTATTTAAGCACGCCCTGGCATACTGATCGCTCATGATTTCAACGGAAGAGACGCCTTTGAGGACGGTAAAGCGAACGATTTGGCGAGACTGGGATATGTCGCCTTTGCGTACGATTTATACGGAAAAGTTGGCGCGACCACGGAAGAAAACATGGGACTCATGAGACCATTCACGGAAAATCGCGATCTACTGCTGAAACGCATTCAGCTGAGTCTCGATCAGCTCAAGCAGGCGCCGGGTGTCAATCAGAATATGGCAAGCTCCCTTCAATTTGCGCATTGATCTAATGGACGCGAGTCAATTTCAGTTGGGCGCCATCGGTTTCTGCTTCGGAGGTATGGCGGTGCTGGACATGGCCCGCGCGAATCTCGCTGGCGTGCAAGTTGTGGTGTCCTTCCACGGTACACTCGACCCTCCACCCACCACCAACACATCTTCCATCAGAGCTAAAGTCCTCGTCTGCCACGGACACAATGACAGCTCTATCACTCCCGATAAAGTACCAGTGACACATCCAAAATATTCGACTAGCAGAGTTTTTTCCTAGGTTTTGAATTTGGAGAACGAGATGACGCGCCGAAACGCCGACTGGCAAGTGAACGTCTATGGTAATGGTACGAACCATGCGTTTACCGTGCCAGGACCCCGCTATCAGCCTGTGTCTGCACGACGCGCCTGGCGAGACATGCACAACATGTTCGAGGAGGTTTTCGATTTCGCCGCGACAGAACGGACTGGCATAATAATATAAACGATGGAATATCTCTTACCTGTGGCCGTGCTAAGCGGTGGCACTTCGCAGTTGACTCCTCGATATCCGTTCTGGCATTGGCACTGATAAGCGTATTTGCCGTCTGCTGTAATTGCTCGCTATTAGCATTGATGCGAAGTGTAAGAAAAGAGAGTACAAACCGATAACAGCAGTTTGGTCTTTTTTCTCACAAAGGAAGAAATTGTTGATGGAAGAGCAGCTCTGCGAAATCCACGTTGTATAAAGCGCTCGTTCGGTAATGGCGACGCAGGCATCTAATAATTTGTAGAATATTTGAGCACTCTATCGCAATGGTATGTAATGTCGTCAACATACCGCTGTAATTGGGATGAATATTCGGCTGGCCAGGATCCCAGTACTTTTCGGACACCATTAGGTCTTTTAGCGGCATCCACACCCAGGCGGGACCGTCCACGTCAGCGAAACCGTGTCCAGCGGTCCAAATGTTCAATTCACGCACTAAATTATTTGATCAATGGATAACAGCGGTACCTTAAGACACACTTTTCTAAGCGTTAAGCTTTTTTCTAAAGAGACTAGTCACAGTCTGTTAAAGATCGTTATTCCACAGTATTTTGGACTGAATCTTTTAATAATAAAGTTCTTATACCACTCTATTATGGATGTTATCCAAATCAAAGAGGGTATTTTCTATGTTGATTTAGGAAATGTCCTCTTTAAATTAGAGCTCTCATTGTAAAAATGATATTGAAATATTGTGGATGTACTTTTATAGTCAAATCATTTCATTAAAAGTATTCTCCATGTTCCGCAAGTGGAATTATATTTAAAACTTTCAACATCCTTTTTAAAAGTTGCAAGCTAAAGTATCCAAAAATGAAAGTTTTGACAAAGTCTAAAAACTATTGACAATAAAAGCTCGACGCTTAGAAATGTTCTGTCTTGAATTCTACGCTTACTGGCTCTATTCTGCCTGGCCATTATTTGCTCGATATAGGCTGCGATAAATTTCCTCTCTTCGGCATTGCGCACGGCGGCCAGCTCGGCCCCCATGTCGTTGCAGGCGATCTGCGCGTTCGCCCACGGCAAGGGGTTGTTGAGCACCAGCTGGTAGCATCTCCCATTGTAATTGGTGAAGTTGGCGTCACAAAGTTGGCTGACAGGATGGTCTAAACGGCGGTTGCTGTTGTGTTCGACCACTTCGGATTGAAGAAGTAGGGGCACGGCGAACGGATCGGTAAGTGGCGACAACGTGACAGTCGACGCGTCACACTCGATGACAAACACTTTGCGCACTTCATTTTACCCGATGACCATCCCTCTCCGCTCCACCTCCCCCACCTGCTGCAATAGTGTAGTACCCTTTGCGCACGACACGCTTTTCTTCATCGCTTCTGGAGGGGGAAAAAAGCGAGCGCATTCTAGTGGTCGTCATAGGACGGAATGCGCGCCGCTTAGTTGCACTTTTTTTGGCGCTCTCGGCGGGCTATGGTCTCGATGGAATGGACGGCGGTTGGGCGGCCGCAGGTCGAGCGAATCAAACTTCCCTCCTTGTGGCATTCATGCGTGTAATCTCCGGCAAATCCGTTCACCCAACAGCATTCGACTGCCAACAAGTCCGGCCCATGAGGTCAACAGAATTACACACGCGATGTTTGAGAGCAAAGAAACGCTTACCCGACACGCGGTAGCATGTTCCGTCGTTTTGGCATGGATTTTGGTGACAGAGGTTCACGTTCGACGACCACGTTACGACTGAAATAAATAATTTGTTACATATTTTAATTTCTCTCTCATTTTGCATAATCTTTTCATTCAGATAGAAATACTGAATCGTAGATACTAATTGAAGATCTATACTAAGCACTTCAAACGCCAACTTACATGATTAAACTGCAATGAGCGGATCGTTTTTTGCCAGTTATCAAAGTTAACCAAAAGGTTTGCGCTAATAAAAAGAGACCCTATCTCGCACTTGCAATTCAATGACAAAAACAATTAAGGACTGATGGTTTAAATGAAGTAAAATTTAATCTTGAAAATATCGCCGAAAGTGCAAAATCTACCACTAACCGTAACATGAGAAGAGAAGGAAGAAGAGCAGGAGCGAGCGATCGCCCGCCATCGGCAGGCACTTGCCAATGGCAGACGTTGCCCGAAAGGCGGCGCGAGGCGTCAGCGTCAACAGAAGTCGGTCAAAGCGAACATCGCCCACGTCTTAGGCGACGCTCCTTCAGGCAAACAGAGGCGTAGCCCCGGTCCAACACCTCTGCTTGATGTCGCGCTCTCTTCGCGAAGAGATGTTCGCTCGACAATGAGCCGGCAGGAGCTCAAACAAGCGCCGATGCTGCGCGGGGATGAGGGACGAGCGACGTCTCCGACGGCAACCGGTTGCTTCTCTGAGAAGCTAAGCTCTCGAACCGACTGCCAGCGCCCCATCCTCCATTAGTCCGACTGTCCCGCAAGAGAGTCTACGACGACGTCACCACGGCGCACTTGCAACAAGACGTGGGTGTTCAATCCAGCGGCCGATCCGGGTCACACTGTCGTCGTTTCGCGGCCTATCGCCGCGAATGACCGATGATGAAACACGCTCCGACCAGCGAGTCTAACCTGTAGGGCGTTTAACAATAACATCACTTTCTTCGCGCCGCGTCCGCACTGTAAATCCGATTATTGTTGCATGTAACCGTACAGCGTATTTTTGCACATGTTTATGATACATGAATGGGCAGCATAAAAATTCGACGCGGAAGTCGTTCGAGCGCCGGTGACAGCCCGCGAGATCGTATTCTATTCACAAGCATAGTGGAATGTGGGCGGAGTGCGGCATTTGATGACGACCATCGTGGCACGTCATTTGCAAAAGTTATCGATGTCGGCATCTCTCGAAATGTTACGAAAATGAGATTTAATTCTATCTCGTCTGTTATATTCAAAAACTTTTTTCGAAGCAGACAGTTGTGAGGATGCTGCAATCTGCAAGTTGATCAGCTGAAGGTGATTGAGCGCGTTACACTGCGTGTCTTTGCAAAATAAGCAAAGCGTGTTCAGCGAACAACTGAATATTTTTTTTATACCGAACTTGTTTTTGATAGCCACTGAATACACTAAAGGTTTGCACTTGATCTTGCGATGCTCTTACAGGCTAAGTTGCCAAAAAACAATTGATTGTATGCAGCTAAATGTAAACTATTCAGACTGACTTAAAATAATGTACACTACCATTGAAAGAAATCTTTTGATTTGAGACGCACTATTCTTCATTTTAAAGTTGTGAGCATGCAGCATAAGTGATCGCCTGCATAATTTCAACCATATTACCAAGCTGTCTTCAGCACTGCACCAAGCTAAACAACGCAGAATATGATTTAGTACTGAATGAATCTTGCACCTTTTCACGCTAATGTTAGCAAAAAGCCGATGCCAGTATTGTTCATGGATATATGAAATGGTGGGTGCATTCGTCACAGAAAGAAGCGGTCAGTATCAATTTTTATTTAGGCTATTTCAGTTTTTATGCTATTTGAGATGCAATCAAATGCTCTGTTTTAGAAATGTTTTATTCATTTTTTGTTGCAATCAAAACAACACAAATGAATAAGAGAATTGTTAATCATGTTGCCATTTGCATCATAGCAGCAAAATAGTAGTGTATATACTGACTGCACAGTATTAATTTAAATATAAATAATTTCTACTTAACTAAGAACTTTTTTTCATTGATTTGACTTGAAAAATGTCCACATTGATTCGGAAGGTGTCCTTATTGAAGTGGAAATGATATACAGTATATTTTAATGCTTGTAAATTTCATTCGGCTTAAATGGTTCAAAAAGATATAGGGTAAAACCGCCTAAGTCCGGACAGCGCCCAAGTCCGGACACCGAGGTTTTTCGAGTCAAAATCTCTCAATGTTTTATAAGTTGCGCGAGAAAGTTGCTAAGAAATGGTTAATGAGCAGTTTTCTCGCGCAATTTAGATATTATTTTGAGATTTTGACTCGAGAACCCTCGGTGTCCGGACTTAGGCAGTTTTACCTTAAATGAAACTGACAGAATTTTGCAAGTTTCGCTGTTGCATCAAGTATGCTTCAAGCTAGTGATGGCAAGCGCAGTGATAAAAGCGAGAACGATCGAATAAAAACGATCGTTTCGACTGCCTGCTATTGAACCGCCTGAGCCGCCTGAGCTACAAGCATTATCAAAATTGCTTGAGTTGCAAGGGAGTGAATTAATTCCATTCCAGTATACGACGTTCACTTGGCAATACATCTTTCCGACATCACTGTTGCACTGATTGCTTACAGAATTTCTAACGCAGCTAAGGTAGGCTTTTGCTTCCCTGAAATACATAATTTCAGTTGCAAAATTTCAAATTGAATTCGCACAGACGACTGTTCCTCGCTCTCAAATAGATCCCGGAAGATTTTTTTTATCGTATTGTAGTGAGTCTTTAACTATGATATTTCCAAAAATTTAGTATTACATTGCCAATTGTGTATGAAAGAAGGTGTTTGATTTAGTCAATACACTGTTGGATTTCTTACATTGCTTACTTTTAAATTAAAAGTAGAAATGACACTCCTTTCATATTCTGCAAATCGGACATGCTGTACAACCAGGGTTGCCAGGTCAAAAATCGGTTTTTAAGACTAATTTTTTGAAATTTAAGAATTTTTTAAGACAGACACTTCCAATTTAAGACAAAATTTAAGACAGAATATCATATCGTTTTTGCGACTTTTCCGAAATTTCTTTTTCTTGTATGAAAAATAAGAATAGGCTTAAGTAGTAACATCTGATCTCCAAGAAAGACAAAAAGATGACAAGACGACCATAAATTTTCAGCACATGACAAAAATTACACATTTGCTTGCTGCTTTTTTGTCTTAAATTTGTATATGTCTTATAAGATTTAAGACAGAGCACCTCAATTTAAGACAGATTCTTAAATTTAAGTGAAAATGGCAACCCTGTGTACAACAATCGAAACCCATGTTTAGGAGTAATAAATAAACTTCGTTTTCTAGAAACCTTGTGGGATCACTTTGGGATTGTTCGGTAAGTAGCTACTATAGGGTGTATCAAAAATAGGTAAATACGTTTGAAGACTAATAACCCTGGTAGTGTGCAACCAAATTCAATGCGGTTCTTTGCATTTTTTAGAGCTCTTATTAACTTAGATATTTATTTTTTAATCATAAAAATCCGATCAGAATAGCACGTTCTACGCAATTTTAACGAAATACACGGCTTTGCGTTTTCGAATGAATGATTTGATTACAGCCGTTACTCAAAGAAATAGCGCAAAATATTTCGAAATAACTCAATTTTTTAACAGAACAACGTTGATTTATTAGTTGGATCACTTTTTGGTAATTGATTGGTGAAATATCAATTGTAAACGAAAAATTTAGTGTTATTTCTTTGAGTAATGACTGTGATCATTCGTACGAAAACGCAAAGCCGTGTATTTCGTTTAAATTGCGTAAAATGTGCTGTGGCGATCGGAATTTTTACGATTAAAAAACGAAAATCTAAGTTGATAAGAGCGCTACTAGATGCAAAGAACGGCATTGAATTTGGTTGCGTACAACCAGTGGTATTTGCCTTCACATGTGTTTACCTACTTTTGAGACACCTTGGGTATTGTATAATAGCTCTTCTGCTTATCCGCAATCGTGCTTGCTGATTGAAAACTCAATGAAATCGGCGACAAACACGTAAAAGAAAACATAAGGAAACTGCCGTGTTACTGAAAATAATCACTTGCTGGGCACAGCGCAGTCTATAAAGAAGTATTTGAACTCAGATGTTTCGACCGCTCTGCATGCCGACCTAAGAGAACCCAAGCATGAAATAACGTGACAGTGCTATCGCACAGTACTCGAAAGTTTTCGGGTAAAATGCTCTTGGTAGGAATCTTAATGGCTGGAAATTTAGCAATAGCTACTTCTTTATCACTTAAACTGTTAAAACAAAATGCAACTTTTTCTTTCAACAATTTCAATCAAATTTTCACCATCCGCGCCTTGTTTCATCCCTTTTCTGTACTTTGAGGCTTGTTTCATAAAGCTGTTAAGTGTTGAAAACTGAGAAATTGAGTTTTACTTCCACCTGAGTATTCTTGTTTCCTCATCATAGTTCAGCGACGATTAAACAGAATTGAGACACATTTCTCACTTCTTAACATTTAACAATTTTATGAATCAGCACCATAGTGGATCATTTTTTGAATGTCGGCAATAGTGCTTTGATATTGGAAACGTACGTGAAGATACATTGACAAGTAGGGGTATCTGAAGCGTGCATAAGCACTTGAGAAGTGGCTTTTCCGCAGGACCAAAGAAAGGCGAAACATTGCGAGCCTCCCTCCTGAGAGTTTTTGATAGTCGGTTAATGAATCAGTATTTTGGGTAGGAATCGTTATTGTTAGGAAATGTAATGCAACTCTTGATCCAAACTCGGTTAAATCCCGCGAGTGAGCTGGACACAATGCGCTGGATAGTCAAGGTGATCGAACATGAGCTTGGAAATCGCAACGGAAACCAGGAACGCGCACTCTCCTTCAAGTTTGCAGGAACCCATAACCGTCTTTCTTCAAAATCTTACAAGACTATGAACAGAATCTTATTTTATATTACAAACATACACTTTGAATATAGCACGAAAGTATCCGAAGTGCAGAAAGAAAACACGACAATCGGAAGTTATTTAAATTACTCACGCGCATGAGTGGTAGTAATCCACCGTACAATTATAAGCGTCCATTCGAGCTTGTATAAAGCAAGCCCAGTTGCTTACTGCCGCTAAAACATTACAAATGGTATCCATTAACGCATTCTAAGGAAACCATAAAACAAAAAGTAATTTTGAGGCGAAAGGAACGTCATGCATGCACATATCAAAAATTGGAATACAGGTTTTAAAATTATAATTGTTTGCGACAGTTTCGTAAAATGTTCATTAAGAATGTAACGTAGAATGATTTAACGCATAAAACTTTCGCGCCCGTCATCATGTAAAACTGATATCGAATTAAACACTATTATAACTTGATAAAAATTTGGTTATGAAATTTAACTCTTACGAATTAAGTTTAAAAATTTAAGCTCCTTACTTTGATAGGCAACTGTACACGTGTATTGAACTAGCAATAAGTCGTAAAGGACGGCATTAACTTCGGTATAATCAGCCGGAAAGCCGAGTTGGTTCATGCTGTCTAGAGTCCAACAGTCGGAAGATGGTGCGCATTTCGAAAGTTCATTCATATAACTATAACAATTAAAATATGAAAATAGTATATACAGGGTGTACCGCGTAAGTATAGTGGATTTTTGATTGCTCTCATTTCTGAACCACGCAACCGATTTCGCTGAAATTTTGCAGGTATGTCGTACTGGGCGGGCCACGGTATTCTGATACATTTGTTTTGTATGCCATTCTTCTTAGAGTTGTCCAACTCGGACGTTCTATAGCTCATTCGAAAGCTGGGAGTATGGCAATTTTTAACCCTAAAAGCTTTATTTTTTACGTGTGGTCCTAACACGAAATTTTTCAATTTTTGGATTATCATATATTTTGACCATTTTAAACTTTTTCTTTTTCTTTTTGTGACATGACGCCTATCACAAATCAAGAAAAAGCGCGCTTTGTGTCGTGGTTCGCTGAAGAACGCGGTTGCAACTCAGCGTTTTGTCTTGGGGTGCGCCAAGAACTCGGAAAGAGAAGGAATATGCCAGTAAGAAACTTTTTGCTGGGCATTGATGTTGAAATTTTAAAGGCTTGAAAATGTTTGTTCACAATTTTTTCTGTTGTTGCTTTGGTATTTTTGTTCCATTAAAGATGACTCCTGAGGCTGTGAGTCAATGAGAAGCTATGAGAACAGCTTTAAAATAAAAAATGAAAACTTTGAAAAAGGCCAAAAAATATGGTTCTCAAAATTTGATAATTTTCGTGTTAGAACCAAACGTAAAAAACAAAGCTTTTAAGGGTAAAATTGCCATACTCCCAACTTCCGAATGAGTTATAGAACGTCCGGGTTGGGCAACTCTGTGAAGAATGGTATACAAAACAAATGTGTCAGGATACCGTGACCCACCCTGTAGGTTGGTTTAAATTTTGTTGCTCCAAGTTTCAAGTTAATTGGTTCACGCATTCTCTGTCGCTAATCGTTCAAACGCAACCGTTTCAGTTCTACTGATTTTGCGCCAATGACGAAGAAATGGTACAATTTGTTTTTTAGAATAACTTGGCCAGGAATGATCTAAATGAGCTGAAATTTAGCATAGATAATCTGCAGATATAGGGCTTTTATTTGAAAAAAGAATTATTGGACTCAGTCATGGCGTTGTCAAGATATGGCCATGCAAACATAAACACCCGTTTGGAACGTCGCATGAGAATATAGCTATGGGCGCCGCGGGCAGTTCGCTTGAAAATGAGACCTTAACTTTACATGGTCATATCTTGACAACGCCATGACTGAGTTCATTAATTCTTTTTTCAAATAAAAGCCCTATATCTGCAGATTATCTATGCTAAATTTCAGCTCATTTAGATCATTCCGGGCCAAGTTATTCTAAAAAACAAATTGTACCATTTCTTCGTCATTGGCGCAAAATCAGTAGAACTGAAACAGTTGCGTTTGAACGATTAGCGACAGAGAATGCGTGAACCAAATAACTTGAAACTAGGAGCAACAAAGTTTTAACCAACTTACTACATTCCTGCAAAATTACAGCATAATCGGTTGCGTGTTTCAGTAATGAGAGCAATTTGAAGATCCACTATACTTACGTGGCACGCCCTCTACATTGTGATTATCTGGAGATCGTTTGAACATGACATAGATTAACTCTATTCAGTTTCAAATTTTAAATAATATTTTGCGTCACAGGATATTAGCAATACAATTTATCAGGTGGAAACGGTTGTTTTTTGTAACTCAATTCATATTCTCCATGTATCAGTAAATGCGCGAATATTATTACTAATATTATATAAATGTCTCGTGTAATGTTTAATGGACATTTCCACATGTGATACTCGAATTTGCTGCGGTCTTTTGTGCAGTCCTGCTGCTTCAATCGCAAAATATTTACACATATGGCGCGCTTGATGGATTGCTTATCTTCTGTCACGTGAGTAATATACGGCATATGTTACCAATAGCAGCGAAGTGCAATTCTGGCAAATGTTAATGAGTTATGCGCGGATTCGATTCCCGCTGAGGGCGACTCCTCACCCAACCAGGATGCTCGTCCCTTCGCGGTTCAGAAAATTGGTAGCAGCATTGCTGCGGTAGTTTTCACATTGGCAACATCCCGGTGTCAGCCATGCGACGGCCGACCGGATCATTCTGTCGCATTCATATGGCGGGCTCATACCCACTAGCAAAAAGCGGACCTTGTGACTTGGCGGGACAAACACTTGGAAAATTTTCATAAATAAGCTATAACCTATGGATTTTTGATTGAAAAACATTACTTTCAGCTTTCCGTCCGCTAACAATATGATATCGTGAAAAAATGTTACCTGCATAACTCCTTAAAACCTTGAGGTGGATTCAGGTTATATGTTGCATAGAATTTAATGTGAAAATCTTCATCGTTTGGAAGAGTCGTATTAGACAAACCAATGTGGCCGAAGAATGTCAACAAGCAACTTGTGAATCTCTACAAGAGCAACTGCAGGGATAACAGAAGGTCATCTCAGGGGTCGATTTCATAAAACTGTTGCGATTGCAGAGTTGCAGAATTGCGGAATTGCAAGTGCGATGATTGGTCATTTTCCAGTTTATTCCAGTTATTTCTGGTTTTTTGACCAATCGCCGCTGATGCAATTCCGCAATTCTGCAACTCTGCAACTGCAACAGATTTATGAGATAACCCCAGTAATGATATTAATGGGAACCCGAGACGACTTTTATGGCCATAAAAAGTAATAACATATTTAATTCATCTTAATCAAAAAGTTGCTGGAATACCATGCTGAATTTTATTCTGTTTTCTCTCTAAATATGATTGCAATTTTAAGTTTGTTGAACAAATTCGAGCCAACACCTTCATTTTTTAATTGAAGAACTATGATCAAATAATCGCGTTCATCCTGATGCGAAATTTTGTTCACTGATCCCGGCGAAATTCTTTGTGATAAACACTAAGGGCGCGTACAAATCCAATCGCCATAGATAGATCAAGTGAAAAAATTTTGTTCGCCATCAAGTGCCACTTGATAGCGGAAATTAAAAAGTTTGAATTCCATTCGATTTAAAAGCTTGCCGTTGATTGTAAACGATCTTAATTTAACAAAAAGTGATAAAATATGGACAAAGCGCTTTGAAAATTAATATCAATACTGGTGTTTGCTCTATGAACCTCTACCCAAAAAGTAAAATGCATAGATGGCATTTTCGAGAAGCTATTGACAATTTATACGCGTTTTAGCATTAGCTTAGGCATAACTGAAAACTGTGACATCGAATACAGTCAACTGTGTTTATAACGCCTGGCTCTATAACGTCGCTGTCTTTATAACGTCGGTCCTTGGCCGGTCCCGACAAAGTGTACTATGTTTTGTACAGGGGCCAACTGCCTTTATAACGTCGGCGTTTATAACGTCGCTGTCTTTATAACGTCGGTGTTTGGGCGGTCCCTTGACCGACATTAGTACCGAGTTGACTGCTTTTATAACGTCGGTCCTTTTTGGCGCTGACTGCTAGTAGCCATCACGCGGTAGGGGAGATCAAATGACCCGCATCTCATCTCCACCCGTTAGAGCGACGCATGCATTGTCCCAATTGAGGCTAATTTTCACTCCTTTCGTGGAGTCCGCCCTCCTCGAGGGTCGTAGTGCCGTTTCCGCGCATCTCACCCTCTACCGCACTATACTGATAAGTGTACTACGCAGTGAGTATCAACTGCTTTTATAACGTAACTGTCTTTATAACGTCGGTCTTTGTCCGGTCCCTTGACC
>NIUQ01004281.1:0-14244 GCA_002796945.1 Plectus sambesii
TTGGAACAATTTCTTGCAAAGTTCGCTGTTTGAACGCAAAACTCAATTGATCGACAGGAATCCACGTTTATGCGCAGTTTGCTTGGAATGTATTCAGGTGACACAAGCGGTTGCGTTCACTATACCTGTTCATTAACTTTTGGAACATCCCAATTGTTCAGGAGTTACTATTTATTGGGATGTAAACGGCACCTCTAAATCCTTGTTTTAATTGATTTTTCTTGAAGATTTGCTCTAATTTTTCTTTTTTCTTGCTTTAATTATCTATCGTAGCCCCATTTCAGCCTATAATTGCAAAAAAGGTTAGCGAATCAGTAGTTATTTTCATAGAGATATTCAAACAGAAGTGCAATAATGTGATGGAAAACATGGATGCATAATAGGTTCAATGTGTGTGTAACTTTTCAGTCGAAATATTGTCGAAAGCGATAAAAAAATTTGCTTAGTTTAAAAATCGACAAGCAATTATATCAAGGAAACTAAAATCAGCACTGCTCTCATATCAGACGTTGTTCAACAACAATAAATCAAATTTATTAACTAAACAATACGGTGAGAGAGAACTTTATGATCCAACTTACTCATGCTCGAGTACCAAGGTCGTGAACACCAATACCTCGTGCATAATCATGTACTTAGTGCAGAAATATCTGGCTATGTTTTACCAAGCAGAATTGGTCAACATTGCAACAAAAGACGAAAATCCGTTCAAAAAGCTGCAGGAACAAAAAGGTAGGAGCCAAGATTACTATTGGTCTTGACAACGCGCGAGAGAATTCAACACTCCGTACGATTCCGGGACCAGTAACTTATAAAAGTGGTTAAAAATTTAACGTGATACTACAAATAATGTTTACGCGCAAGGTCATATGACTGATAACGACGTATAGGGCTGATTAGAGCTAACCTAAAACATGGTTAAGTCGCTCTTTGTCCGAGCAATTACCAAAAATGAATAATGCGATGTTAATACATTTTTGATAATTAATAGAACATTAAGCGACTTGATTACATTTCACATTAACTCTACGATATCATTCATGTTTTACAATGTTTATTATTAGGTCCTGAATGGAATGCCCTTTCGAATATCTTCGTACCGAAAATGATAGAATGGAATGTGTCATTTTCAATCCTCAAAAAAATGTTCCACGAAAAATTTCGACTGTTCTACAGCTTCGAAGCACGGCTAGGTGTCCTGATAGGCACAAATACTTATGACAGCAGTCAAATATCGTACATCAGTGAAGCTGAGGTTAGTACTTATCTTAATTTACCAAAATCAACTAAAAGTGCTACGCTAATAACTTAATCAAACCAAGAGACAGCCACTGCAAAGCAAGAGGCATTTTTTCAGCGCATTGGCAAAGTTTGCAAAGTATAAGTTTTGCCGTAACTTACTATTCCATCGTGATATAGTTAGAAATTAAAAAAAATACTGCAAGAAGTTTGTGTTATGATTAAAATCGCGAGAAGACCGGTAATTCGTCAGAAAGAATGTTTTGACGGGAATTTTTTTCCCTCACACAGTGGAACCCGGATAAGAGCACAACTCGCATAAGTGGACAATATTTTAATGCTAGTTCGATGCGCACTTCTCTGGGTTTCACTGTATCATAACCGGTCAATAGTCGCACTTCCCTTAATCGTAATCACGGCAACTTAATTGTGGCGTTCAAAAGTTAATGACAAAAACAAAAATAAAGAATCAGTATTACTAACCAATTTATGCGAGCTGAAAATCAATTTAAAGTCAGACAATAATTATGATGCCAGGGGCCTGTTTCATAAAACTACTGCAATTGCAGAAATGCAAAATTGAGTTGCAATTTGCATCGTCCTCACGCAATTCTGTAACTTTCTGTTTCATAAAACTGTTGCAGTTGCAGAATTGCCGAGTTAAGTTTGCAACAGTTGCAGTTGCAGAAATGCAAAGTTGCGGGATTGCAGTTGCAAAGCTGCGAAAAGTTTTATGAAACAGGAGATTGCACATTTCCTTGTGCAACTGTTGCAATCGCTAAATTGCAGTTGCAGTCGCAACAGTTTTATGAAATAGGCGCCAGTATGAGAAATAAAAAGTCAGAAATTAGAACAAGTCACGTTAATTTATCTCTGACTCTGACGCAAAATAATTAAAATTTCTCTATAAGCTGGCTTTTCGACTATTTGAAAATGTTTAGGGAACCTGATTTTGACGTTCTCAACTTTTAATATTAATATTGCACACTTAATAAGCAATCGAATTAAGAAGAAAGTAGATTATGATGTTATTTACTTCTGAGGTCATAATTAACACTGCTGAGAATAATTTTTGTTACAACAGTTTAGTGAAATTGAGTCCTGATATTTAGGTCTGCTACGTTATCGGACTGAGCAATGCTGAGCACAATACTTCGAATCTAAACTCATCGAATCCAGTAATTGTTCAGATGAATACGCAATCAAGAGCACCCCTACCCGGCCAGTTAGTATATCCGTTTGCTAACCAGGACGATCCTTTTGCCATCGATCTGAATGGCAGAACAATACGTCCTGCAGCTGAGAGCAGTTCTTACGACGTTTCCGTGCTTACCTTCGGTTAGTAGCTCTACATAAAAACATTAACACGAACTGAAGTGAGGCTAGTGTTGTTTTTGCAGTGTTTATGCAACTGAAGATTTTTAATAGAGCCAACGATTTTAACCCGTAGCGGTAAAAAACAATATCAAAATTAAATCAGTAATCTTGAAAAGGAGATGAAACATTAAAGTGATTTATAGGGCACGCAAACGCCCCAGACACCTGAGTCTATTTCAAGCAAACTGCGCATTAACTTGGATTCCTGTCGATCAATTGAGTTTTGCGTTCAAACAGCGAACTTTGCAAGAAATTGTTCCAATTAGCATTAATACGCGCCGTGACATTTCGCCACTGGTGCGAAAAATTCTAACTACAGACTTAGAGGCTGTAACCTATTTTAACTATTATATGTATCATTGTGACTATTTTTGTGAGGAGTGCGAATAATTAATTAAAGGTTCCGGTTCCGGTTCAGGATCGTTAGTACCAGGTACACACATTATGTATAGTACAATTTTGGGGTATCATAAGATCAGAATCAGAACCGAATTTGGATGATAAATCCATAAAACCTGATCATTAAATGCAGCGTGTTGCATGGCAACTGATCCTCTGTTGCTATGCAACACAAGTGCGAGAGCGTCCTTAGTCATAAGTCTGTGGGCGGAGTTTCGTATTTACAACAAACTGTCGAAGCTTTCGCGGAAAAAACGAGATGCTTTTGCTCTGTTTCATTATTCTATGATTGTCCTACGCCAAATGCTCATTTTGTGCTAAAATTTTCAATAATTGGATTCCACCCTCAGCCTTAAATAAATTTTGCCCATAATGAAGTTCAAATCGCGCTTAGTATCGTATCTTGCTAGAATTTGAACTGTTTGCTTGGAATATATTCAGGTGACACAAGCGGTTGCGTTCACTATACTAGATCTCGAGCATAAATCAATTATATCCTGTTGGAACATGTTTACACACATTTAGCTTAGGTTTTTGAAAGTTTTGTTATCAGCGGGTGTTTTTATTTCCTCATTCTTGGTTCGATTGCAATCATCTGTGAAATCTCCCATCAAACGATGATAAAACAACGGTTTCGTCGGCAAGCATGCCATAATTTGTCGTTTCTTGAATCAATTAGATAAAACTTTACAACTGCTCCTTCCAAGCTACTACCCAACGCTTCTGGGAAGACTAAGAGAATCCAGGTGTGAACTTCAGAACAACCTAATTTCTGTTGACAATAGATCATTAAGCGTTCGAAACGTTCGTTCTTCCTAGAGGTTTTCAACTTAATCCCATTCTTTTTAGCTTTGAAACTAAGATCAGCACTGAATTCTCGAGATCGCTGAAAAAGTCTGGCGCGCTGAAGTTTGCGTCAGGTTTCAACATTTTTTCTGGATGAGATGGTAGACATATTGTTGCATTGGGCAACCGTATTTTCTGGTTGAACGCCACAGTTAGGCGCGAGATGGTTGGATTTTTTTGATAGCCTTCAAACAGATTTTTGCTCATTTTTATAGTAAATATCGAACCTGCCACGTAAATAGTCAACCAAAATATTATTTTAAAGACCAGTTTGACAATCGTCCATCTGCTTTTTCCTTTCAACGACGAAACGGCAATGTTGAAAACGTTGTTCATCCAAAGAAAAGACGAGAATTCTCTGAACAAATTTTCATTTTCGTCTTCCTCAGGCTGTGGATTAATTGGTTCTACCATTATAAAGGTCATGTTCGACTGATTTTGAAGAAACTTTTGGAAATAAGAAAGGCTGATAACAGCGAGCACACTGTTAAAGACCTGCAATTAGCAAGAATGAGCTTAGGTGTCTCGAACACAGCGTATTCTACCGCAAAGTACAGGCTCAAATTAATGTTTAGTTACGACGCAAACGAAGTAGTCCATATGTCTGCATGACTGTGGGCGTTAAAATGAGCAAGTTGACGACCTCGATAAACAGACGCTAATTATTTTCACGTTTGATTAATGTGCGATCATTGTAGCTTCAATAATAGGACTATCTTCGTCCTGTTACTTCTCCCACCTCGAGCACAGTAATCATTTCGCGCTTAGTTGACTTTCTGAGGCAATGATGCGGTAAGTACCATAGTGCGTACTGTGTGCTAGCATAACGGCTTGATTTCGACCTTCACTTGAGAGTCAAGTGCGCATCATATTTGGATTGGTACAGAACATTAAGTCGTTTGAGTCTGCCACGAAGACGATTTTATGACTATAATTCAAAATTTCTCTACATGCTAAAGCAAATGTGAAAAATTTGTAATGTATTTTACCATTTCTTCATGACCTCAACGTCTGCTGCTGCAATAAGTGAGAATTTAAGTAAAACTGCAAAATATATACAATAGGGTTGTATAATTATTTTCATTGTGGTTAGGTATGTATGTGCGTCAAACATTTTCACTATTATAGTACTTCTTGCAACCTAACCCGATGCATTTCACAGGTGCGTTCCTTTGTGCGGATCGGTTTACTTAAGATAAAGATAATGTCTAGGTAATATGAGTGTTTAGGCTGCGAGCAGTCAACAAACGACTTCGAAACTGCTACAATAAAACAGCGGATATCCTGATGGCGGTTGCATAGTAGTGATTTTGTGTTCTATATATTTTATAGCAATCTGCTGACGTTTAGAGCAGTGTTCACGAAGTACCAACCGGCCATTCGTTTTGTAACAATGGATCACAGTTTCTTCAGGGACTGACCGATCCCTTGTCCGATTGTGGCGACAAAAAGTGCAAAAACTTTATTTAAATCGTAAGAGGAAGCATCAAACCTTGTCACATTCGTAGCTATGAAACAGGCTGCACGATAAAGCATTTGATCAAAAAACATTATCAGTTTTATCACTAACTGGATCGCAACACATTAGGCAGATTTCACCTCTTAAATAATGATTCATCACAAGATTTCGCAAGTATACCACCTGCTTTTGGACGGCTTCACTATAATTGTATGCAGATCGCACAAATTTTTGATTGTTTCCGTCTCGTCAACTGCCTTTCTCAAAATATCATTGATCTAAAATGCAAGAGTGAACAGACTCATCAACAACTTCATTAGCGAGGCGTACGTGGCCAGCACGATGGATCACGGCTGTTGTCACTTGATTTGGCATTCGAAAGATTGGTGAAGCGAAACGATATTCACCTAAAAAGGAGAGATCCAAAGTTAGATTATGATTTGGCACGTAGTCTGTCGCTCACCGGATAGGAGCACAACTGTTTGAAGAGTCTTGCAGTAAAGACTGAAACAAAAAAGTTTTTCAGCTGCGATATGCTGCGAGAACGAGTTAATTTTTTGTTGTGCAATATTCAGTTAGTTGGAGTGTGGATCGATAGACAAGCATTAAAGATGGTGTGAAACGTTTAGGAAGAGGCAGACAGGGACTAGAGTAAAAAAAACATTAGCGAAAGTAAGTTATCTTTAATGGTATGCAGTTTTGAGAACTAAATAAGTAACTACATAAGTAGAAGACGTAACCGATTAATAATGGTGCCTTCTGAAGCAAATATATGTGCGCAAAAATATCAGTCGGTGATTTTGAAACTGAGAGTAATAATTGCGATAATGACATGTTCAATAATGAAGCCTGCACATTCCAGCAGGACGATGCACCAGCTCAAAGTTCAATCGACGCATGGGTGACAACGATGCGATACTCCTGATTTCACGATTTCATTTCACGATGCACTCTCATTTACTTATAACAGAAAGAAGGTTTAAATCGTCGTTCAGCTCTCAAAGTTGCCGTCGACTTTCGTGCCTCTGCGTCTTAGCAATAATCTTTTGATTTTGATTACCACGAATTAGAGCTGTAACGGGGTCGGGGTTTTCAAAAAGTCGGGGTCGGGGACGGGGTCGGGGTTGGAGAGTCGGGGTCGGGGTTTGTCAGGGTCGGGGTTGATTTCAAAAGTCGGGGACGGGGACGGGGTCGGGGTCGGGGGCGGGGTACCCCCGCGGGGTCCGGGGTTACCCCGACCCCGTTACACCTCTATCACGAATCATCCGTCTCCTTCCTTGATACTGCCAAGGAAGAATACAATTAATAATTGAAAGGTAAGGTGCGGTAAGATGTACCCAGAGAAACCTAACATGGGAAATATCGGCAATGGTAACAAAAGTTCAATTCAATATGAAACAGTTGTACGAAATCAAAAAGTGCTCGTCACACAACGGATACTTGTGCATATTTCATCTTTAAGCAAATATCAACCAATTCAGCTAACGATTTGATTACAAACCGAATCACAACAAAGAAGTCGAGGCCAATAAATAAGCCGAGCATACCTCCAAATGCTCCAATAAATTTCTCAAATGTCCATTCGTATTGATCCTCAAATATCGTGTAGTCGAATGTTCGAATACTCAGGCGAACTTGCGCCTGATTCAGGGACAATTCTCCATCGATCAGCGAAGAATTCTGCGACTCTTTTGCTAGTTGATAGCGAACTTGCGTACAGGAATTTTGGCAGTATTTTATGCAGGCAACGATTTCATTATCGAAATTAGCAGGACACTTCTGGTAATCACTCCACGAGCAGAGTTTTTGATCTATAGCTGGAGCTGCTAAAAATAATGAGTTCAATCGATATAGTAATTATGCGCTAAGACTCTGTTATTCTTTGAGCGAGAGAATTTCCTCAAATCTTGCTTATCGCGAAAGGCGACATACAATTTAACAATGTACGTCCTTTCTGGCTTCATTAGCTGACTAAAGTTTAGACCACTGGGAACGAGATTGAGAAAAATTTTAAACAGAAGATATGAATTAAAAACTGAAGTCTGAATTCGCAACAATTTAAACTGCAGAATCCACCAAAGTGCCCATGGGACTCCAGTGGATTCTGATGTTCGACCAATCCTGAATACTGCAGTCGAAAATACCTAGCTCTGTTTTATTAAAAAAGCAAGAAATAAAACTGTTCATCTAAGGGTGTTCATTTCCTAAATAGGTAGGTAATATTGGAGTTAATTTACAAAATTTGGGTATTTTATTTTCAAATGATACTGAGGTTATGACGGTTGCTAAACGAGAAAGGACATGCCCATCGTTCTCCCATTAAAGAATGCAGCACGTTTTACGCGTTACAAAGATCCCTTGAAAGACAGGTAAAATTTGATTTACGAGTTCTGCGGAAGCATAACAGTCACTTAAATTTTGTTCAAAAGTGTGAATGAGCACGATTGGGACTATCGATAAGTCACGCTGTTCTTTCAGGGGGATAAGACGGAGAAATTTATATTCATCATTAAAGAAGCGTTAATCTCTCAGCCATACCTGTTCTATCGGAGAGCAAAGCTGTTGGAGTGCAATTAAAATGCTCTTGTATTCGCTCGTTGTGACATTTCCATTTACATTCATCAGTTATTGTGCTCTCAGAGCAATTGGTGAATTCCGGCAGAGAACGATAAATTGCATCTATTTCTATTGTTGCATTCACACTTTCTCCGAAGCTGGTGATTATCATTGAATTCAGTTCTCTCCCTTGATTGCCCTTCCTTCCTCTAAAGTCAAGCGTTATTTTATTTGATATATCAATTTCTGAGGTCATATTAGTAAAAGGATATTCCGATTTTTCAATTTGAATGTGCAAATACTCTTCGTAATCAATGAAAGTATATAATGCCAAAGGCAGTTGATAGCATATGGTAGATTCGTCGATAAAAGTTGTTGACGTTGGTGATAAATCAACAACTGAGAGACTTTTATTGGTTGTTTCTTTGCTTAAGAAATATCCTTTTACAATCACTGGAAAGTGTTGTCTCAGTTCTCGTCCAAATACTTGCATTAGTTTTTCAAAGGATACATTCATCTGCTCCATTTTCGTTCCAAACTGTATTAAGTTGCTCCAGTCCGTTGACGTTTGTGCATTACTAGCCAGACAGCCAAGGGTCTTAGCAGTTCCAATGGATTCTGTTGTTTGAAGTTCAAAATTACCACCGACAAATAATAAATATCTGTAGACAGCGTCTAACATTGTAGGCGACCAAACAACATCTTCGGGTTGCAGATCGTCGACGCTGATTTGCTTCAAGAACCGCTCAACGTCCACATCTTTATTGTTGCTATCAAATGTAGTCGACCGAAAGTTTAATGGAATGCAAAGAGAAGCATTTTGTAAGACTACATATTGATCTGTGTTTACTTTTACAATGGTTATAGTTGTAGAGTTCAGATATTGAGAGTACAGATTAAGACACCAAATTACTGTAAAAACAGTCCCGGCTATGTAGACAAATGCTTGAAAGCCCTTGTCGAAAATCCATTTTGCAAAATGTAGGTTTGTCCAAATGGCTATACTTTCACGGTCGACAAATTTATCAGCAACAATGCTGAGAAAACGGTAACGACTCAATATTTGCCACTTTTCGTCTTCTTGAATTGGACGAACCGTCGTTTCCTTTTTTTCTTTATCCAGACAAAGTCCCAAAACTATCATAGTCGGCATAAACACGATCCAAATTAGTGAGCTGATGTCTGCTCCCATACAAAATCCTAGGATATTCCCGAGATCTGACAGTAGCTTTTCAGTTGTCCAAATGTATTGTTCTTCAAAGACTGGATAGGTAAATTCGCCAACACTGATTTGCATTTGCGTTGCACTTGGAATTGGTGACGCTTCAATCACTCTTTCGGAGACATAGCTTATTCGATTGCAAGAATTAAGACAACGAGTTCGACAAGCTTCATCATCGGTTCCATTGAAATCCAACCCTTCCATTAATTGTTGGAATGAGCACTGTTGACTTTCTTGCGATAGAAGCCTGAATTGTTAAAAAATAAAAAAATAAATATCGTTCCCACTTACGGTTTATTCTGATGCGATGTTTTAACAAAAAAGTTTCATGCATATTTTCTGAATCGTATCACCTAGGAACACTCTCGTTCATAAATACTGCGGATAAAGCTGCATAGATTGTTCATTCTGTTCCTGAGTAACAAATTGGCATCGACTGTTAACGAGTAACGATCCATACGAATGCAAAAGGGCAACACCAAGGTGGCTCTGGCAGACAGATGGAATAAGTGGCGAGCAGATTATTGCAATATGCGAAAATACACATTTATTCAAAAGGCTTAGGATACGCCTGTTAAAATGCGTAAGCTGTCCGGGTATCGTCGGAGTGATAGCCTTTATTTCGTTTAAAGGTAATATGAACAGTCTGCGCTGTGTTTTCCGCGGTACTTATGAATGGAACTGTTCAACTGACAATAGCAAAATTTTTTGAAGGCCCTCATAGGGAGCTTACTTATGGCGTTTCGTTTTTTGCTATGAATTTTATTTGTCTTGTAGTCTCGCTTCTGTTTGCGCTAAGGAAACAATTACAGTTACTTATGGTACTTTAACTTAATTTTTGACATATTACGACTCATATCTGCAAGAAACAAACAGATTATAGACGGCAGGAGCTAAGACTTCAAAATTACTATTTCTTGGTGCATCTGAAAACGGTATCCCAAGTGCGATAATCTCAGCTCAGAGCTATGTAATGATGTGGGCAATACCAACTCGTAACTGTTGCAGGTGAGAACACTAGCAGACAGCAAGCGAGGCACGTTAGTACAGCGCTCTTTAAAGATGATTAGACTATACCATGGCCAAGATGTTGGCGAACAGTTGTGTAGCTTTTCAAGAAATTCAACGCGGCATCTTGCCTGACAAACTTGAACGCTTTCCCCATCTGAACACCGCTGCGGACCGCGCCCCACGCTAGGCATTGATTTGAACAGTGTCGAGATGCCGAAATAAATTCTTCCACTTTCTTCGAAATTCCATTCAGCGTCTGGCTGGAGCCAGTTTGGCGTTAACTTTGGTACACCCAGGAAACTACAATCTTTTAAAAATAGCAAAATCTGAAATATTATTGTTCTTGTCGCTGTAAGGAATTTGCCCGCTGTCTTATGATTATTGATTCAGCTAAATCGTTAGAGACAATTGTTGATTGTTGTTCAGCCATAATTAGAAGCAGTTACAGAGTTGGGAAATGTTTGGTACCTGACAATTGAGTAAACGGAATCAATGTCTCATTCCTATTAGTGACAGTGAAGTCAATACCATTACTGCATCGCCACTGTTAAATCCAATTAAAAATCAAAGTTTAAGTGTAATGAAACTTAATTACCAACTCAAAATTTTATTGAATCATAAAAGTGAAAGCAAGGTAATCGAAAACGATGTTCTTCCCTTCAAAAAGGTTATTCTACTTATTTTCCATTGAGTTCAAGCTAATTGACTATATCACATTTTTTGACAAAGAACTCAATTATTTTAATATAGTCTAAAACGAAATTCACAGTGTTTTTATAAGGATTATTAATTTTTTGTTGAGTGAATCTAATTCCTTCTCAAATCTCGCTTTCTCTTTTCAAATTTATTTGAAAATTTATTGGATTAACTACAGTTAACGAAGTCTTAATCAGCATCAATATAACTAATTAGGGGTAGTCCTAAAACTTTTGGTATTTATACTTTTTGTTCAATCAAAATTTTCCAATTAAAACCACAACGAATATGGAATATATGAGTAAAGCTATAGTTAAACACCCACCCGGGGACTAAATTTCACTTTGACGGTGTACTGAGTAATTCTGGCATCTCTTTAGCTGAATTACTACGCTTTTCCTATGACACCTATTGAAATAAAGGCCTCGGATTCTTTTTTGCCTCAGAGATTAGAAGGCGAATTTGCCGATTATAAAACGTAAAATACGATTATTTTTATGCCGAAATACAGGACATATAAGCGTATCTCGCCATTTCTCCTGTTTCGAGTTGTATGAATCTTGATTTCACGCGCATGTCATACCAATAATTCAACACCTCATTTTCCTTCATATGATAGAAATCAGCGATATATGGAGTACAAAATTTCAGAACCTTATGATAATAGTAGTCATCTGGATAGGGCACGGTTGAAAAGTCTGCTGTAATTTGAAGAACATCTCCTGAATCGAAAAATGTTGGCTGTTCAGTTGGTAGCTGATAACATATTAGGCTATTAGTAGACACAATGTCGGTTATCGCGGCGGTCAATGGAATATATTCGATTGTTCTTGATGTATTTTTGCTCTCAAGTCGAATTTTCAAGGAATGCATTTGGCTTAATTCATATCCGGTTTTCTGTCTCAGCTCGTCCCAAGAAATATTCCACGATTTCATCAATGGCACCAAAATTTCTGTTATGGCATGGAAATGATCGTAGTTTAAAGAATAGTCGCCGTATTCTTCATTAAATATTCCAGTTTGTCGTAAGTTGTATTTAAAATTGTACGGCCAAGAGTCAATCTTTGATTCCGTCGCTTGCATTGTTCCGAACAAAATAAGAGTAAGGTAAGTTAATGGAATGGGCCACCTTTTTTCTCCCTTAGTGTCGAGAAAGATTTCTTTTGTTGCGCCATCATACTCCAAGTAATCGGTCAAAGCTCTAGAGTATATTCGTTTACTGCAGTTCGCATACATAAAGCAAAGATCGTATTCCATCATATGAACAGTGATACATATTGTCATGGGCGAGAGTGTCAAAGATTCGTTGAACATTAGTTTTACTCCAGAATCGGTTTTGTTTCCGTCATAGTCACGGTAAAGTTCCAATAACAGTCTCGCGGTTATCACAGTGCCAGCACTATAGACGATTAACCAAAATATTTTCTCCATCAACCATTTCGAAATGAATTGAGCAGAATAGAATAATGGTCCTTTAATTTTCAGTTTTTGTATGATCACTTTAAATTTTTTAATCAAATAGCTTTTACATTTCTCATTTTCTGAAGTAACGCTAGAGGATGAGGTATTATTGTCACTTTCAGTTGGATTCTTCCGTTGCGATTTCGAATAAATTTTGATGAGCAACAATTCGACTAATCGCATAAATGGTGAGAAGACAAAGTCGATAAGAATAATAAAATCGACACCCAAGCATAGCCCCACTATACCGCCGAATTCGCCGATAACGTCCTAAAAGTAGACCTTTAAATTAGAGTTTGACATTCTTGTTTGTTTACAAATTGTTTAACGAACAGGCCTTAATGATTTTAGATCTGAAATCAAAGAATACATTTCTTGCCCACCGAGATTACTTGGGAACGAGTAAACGAGTAAAAGACGAGGTGTCCGCATCTCTTACTACTATAACGTCATTGGCCGCTCTGTCAGTGCCATTATCAGCCTGAGTTTGCGATTTAACAGAGAGCCCATAAATAATCGGGACACTAAAAAATACCACGTCCCCACCAAGAAAACTTATGCATAGGGTTGCATAGGAACCCAATTAGGTGCTGACACGAAATTGCCATGACCAGTAATTAAATTTGAACGCAAAACACGTTATACAGGGTATAGCAAAATAATGCACCCCCTCTTTACGTTACTACTAGACTTCGTGCGCGCACGTTCTATATACCATTCGAAAGAGCATAAAATTCTGTAAGTACGCCCATATTTCCAGGAATTCACCTGTAATGCGAACGGGGACGCCATTAATGAAATAATTTTAACTTCAAAATGGCCATTTACCAGTTATTCTCCAAATTCAATCATTTACTATCAGTTACGATTTCTCCATAACTAGATAACAGATTCTAATGAAAATTAATATAACCATAGAAGAAAGGCTTGACTACAAAATAAGTGGTAGCTCATGGAATTCCGATCATTCTGTGCTGAGATAATTTATGACAAAGATAGAACTGTCTGCTTGTTTGGCATAGTTCACTTTGCGATTAATGATCTCAGGGTAGAATAATCGAAATTTCATGAGCTTCCACTCATTTTTTAGCCAAGCCTTTCTTATATGATTGTGTAAAATTTCATACGAATCTCAAACGCAGTTTTGGAGAAATCTTAACTGGAAGCAAAAATAAATATATTTGGATAGTTTTGTCCCTCAGTTTTAGTGTTTATGAAAAGTCTCACATTTTCTCAAAATAGCCAAAAATCACAAAAAATGAACCAATTTTAAAGATTAAAAAATAAAATCGAAGTTAAAGAGAGCTTTACAAGATGTAAAAAGCCGCATTGCATTTGATTGGGTTTTCATGGAGTTATAAGAAATCAATTTCTTAGAGAGCCTTTTTGTACCCCACGGTATTTCATTAATGGCTTCCCCCGTTGGCATTCCAGGTAAGCTCCTGAAAACATGAACAAAAATACAGAATTTTATGCTCTTTCGAATGTTATATGAAACATGCATGTACGATTTCTAGAAGTACCCTCTAATTTTGGTACGCATTATTTTGCTACATCCTGTACTAACGAATATGGTTCGATGAACCCATTGTGAAACGCGCGTAAATAATATTTTGAATCGCCCAACTAGTTTTGTTCTAAACAAAACTTTGGCAAAAATTAGCTACACCTGCGAAAATTTTAAGTGAAAACATAATTGATTTTAAATATACAGGGTACCATTAAAGGGGAACTCTGGTGAAAAATTATTATTGGATATGTTGTCAAGTCGAACGCGCTGATCATCGCTGCGCATTCAGTTTTTATAGATTCGACTTCCTTAAAAAGTTATAACCCCTTAAAAATTGGTCGACGTTCAACGTTCACAAACGTAACCGACAGTACAAAGTTTGTTGGACACTTCGTTTCAAGACCGCGAGTTACGCTGAGAAGTGCATGCTCTACAAAATGATATGCAGTCGAGAGATTCAAACAATTG
>NIUQ01004282.1:0-14275 GCA_002796945.1 Plectus sambesii
AAATATCTAATGTTCTCTAATTTAGAGCACAGAAAGATCCATTTCAAGGCATACAAGTGTCCAGTTTGTGACAGAACATTTAGCCAATCATATTATATGAACAGTCACTTTGTCTATCAACATACGGAATGTGTTCGATACAAATGCGCATACTGCGAAAAACGGATTATCGATAGTTCGGCAAAATGCGCGCATGAGAAGCGCTGCAAAATGAGAGAAAAATATAAAATTGAAGACACTACACTATGGGGTGGCCCAATCACTGAAAAAGCCGGTTCCACTACACCTTCTAATAACTTGGCTAACAGTTGCAATTTGAAGATGTATTCAAGAGATGAAGAAAATCCTTATTCTTCGAAATACATTTGCGTTCCGGATCTCCAACAGTTTGAAAAAGATATTCAAAGTATTTTAAACGACAATTAACGATCACTATTAGCACGGAACTTTGATCGTAGGTTTTGATCATTACAAACAACGCAGCTGCATTGAATATCACCTGTAAAGTCACAAGCGAAGTTGGCTATTTAAAAAATGTATTGAGACGAAGGTATACCGAAATGATGCGATATATATAAACAGGAATAATTAGAGTAAACTGTTGAATAAAACTCGCCCATAGAAAGATAAAAAGGTGTGAGCAAAACAATACTACAGGGAAAAACTTTCAAACAGAAATAAAAGTTAACATCAATGCACTGTGTAAACGATGAAACAAACATGAGTAATAACACATATAACAGCAAGCGAACGTATCCGGTGATCAATAACTCAAGGTTTCCTGTATCGAAGCAGCCGGTAATTACGTAAGGCTGCAAAATTTCCTGCCCCCTAAAGAAATCGAATCTGCCCCCAGAATGATCGATGTTGCCCCCAAAAGGTAGAAATGCCCCCTAAGCGATAGATTCTGCCCCCAAAATGATCGATGGTGCCCCCAGAAGGACTGAAGCTGCCCCCAGAATGAAATTAATAATGACCCCTAAAATAAAATTACTTTTTGCCCCCTAATTGAAACACTTTTGACCCCTAATCAATNTTTTTTCTTCTGACCTAACACGATCGCTTTCGCGCTGATAGGAATGGAGGTCAGGTTAAACGTAGCAGCCACAGCAATTAGGTGTTGACACTTATGCTTTTTCAAAAATGGCGGACAGGAGCAAGTGCCGCTCTTCCGATTTTCCGTTGGGATACTGACAGCCCACATCGACATGCGCATCTCTACATAGGTATCGAATGAAGGCCAGTTGTTTTTGTGAAAACGACGCTTGTACTCGCGAACTTGCTTAGATGTGAGATTGGTGAGGTCTTTCTTGGATATGAACGTGGTAATGACTCCATCGGAGCGCTGCGTCAACATCTTTTGCTTTTCGCTAATGAGACTACGCCTCCTCATAGTCCTTTTCTTTTATTGGCGCCTCGGAATTGAAGGGAATGTTGTTGACGGCTTCTGGATTGCGACTTTGAGACCAGTCTCTCACGATCGTGCACGCCATATTGGCAAACTGTGCAACAGGTAGTCGCGATCTCATCGTGTATTCCGTCTTGATAACGTTATTCGTCGATTCCAACGCGTTATTATGTGACGGATGACCGGGAGCATGACCCTTAAACCAGCCAGGATACCTATCGCAGTACTCCTCGACGAAATGCTGAAGGCACTGCTCAATCTGGCTCTTCACGGTTTCACTTGAATCCTCTCCAATTGCATCCCACTTTTCCGCGAAAAGTGCGATAGCCTTATTGAAAGAATCAACCGTGTGCGCCAACTGAAGCGCGTCGATATCCGATGTGAACTGCGAACGCAACTTCTCTGACTTGATCGTGAGCAGCTGCTTCTGCATGTTGCGGTGGACGTGCGCCCAGCAGTTCACTCTTACAAAGTCACTGCTGAATGCGCTGGAGAAGCCATTGGCAATCGCATCGGCACAGTCGGCAACCAGAATAGTTGGGTTGAACTGGAGATTCAGCAGCTGGGCGGCCAGTAACTTGATCGTCGAAAATATGAAGGCGAAGTTGGTCTCCGTTTCCGCTGTCGTAATGGCTAAGCAAAACGGATGGAACTGGCCAGACTTGTCAGTGCAGCCTGTCACAATAACTGGATAGCCATTCCAATTCAACTCATATGTGGCATCAGCATGCACATTGCTGGCCAGACTCATCAGAGATATCAGACGTTTCGTGGTGAAAAGAATGCGAATTTTTGGCGTCTTGTCGCTATCGTTGAACACCTGCTGAACGAATGATGTATCCATGTCCTCCGGAATCTTCGATCGCTCGATGCACCACTGGTACAGTTCGCCAAAAGTAGCTCTAGACGATCAGCATTTCTTCTGGCGCAAGGCAGTTAAATACGCTTTGAGGCGAGTAAGCCTAGGCTCAGGAATACCACGGCAATGAAGCTTGTTGAGTACGAATTTAGGTCGCTGAATACCAGATGCAAAGCTGTCACCAACGCATTCCTTCTGTTCATCAGACAATCCTCGATCCATTGGCATGCCGTCGTGCATGTGTGAGGCGCCGGTGCTCAGACGTGCGATATACAGAGAATCATCTTCGTAGTGCAAGCAGACCGAAGCCGTGCACCGAGCCGTCGGCTGTACTCCATTCAGCTGACGGCGATTAAACTTGCACATGTAGAAGTCCTCTCTACCTTCTGACGTCTCATTCCTACTCTTCAGCGTCCAAACTCCCTCCGACTTCATGAAGTCGTTCGCTTCCTTCGCATTAGAAAACTTACGAATAGTTTCGTAGGTACGACCTTTTCCACGCAATAGGGGTTGAGCAGTAGCCTCAGTATGATCTTCAGTATCATATGGAATATCATCCTCATAGAGAGTTTCTTCTAATTCGGAAGAATCATACATTGCGCATAGCGCCAGTTTAGCAAAGGTAACAGAGCAAAAAATACAGCAATTCACGCACAGCTTCACCTTACAAGACTAACTGATCTCGTCGCTTAAGATGATCCTTACAAATCTGTGGCCGGATCTTACACCTCACGAATTTTAAACTGCTGCTTGATTGCGTTAAATGCAGTAAATGATTTCAATGCTCATCGTTTGTGTTGGCTGCGACGCATACGTTAAACATTGAAATCATTTATTGCAATTAAAGCTCATCAACGGAAGGACTATGGTTGGTGAGGTGTAAGTTACGGTCACCCCTTAAATCCTGTCTCTATGTCATGCCAACTGAGGCAATTCTGCAATTATTACGTCTGACGATCGAACATTTTCAGTAGCGAATAAAGCAAAACTGCTTTTATGCATTTCTATGTAAAGTCATCTTTCTATTGTTTTGAGGTGATGTGTCATATATATATCATTGTTTGTGATTTAGCGGATATCTTCTATCATTTTGGGGGCAGAATCTATCGTTCTGGGGGCACGTTATATTTAAGTCATTACGTAATTAAATCAACATTAGCGCGAACAATTTAATTTATGTTAATCAGGACTGATAATTCAAACGTATACAAATCTGCTGTTATGCGCACATTAACACACAGAATTATATCCCTAACACCTGCGATTTCCTTTCCTGCACTGAGTAGCATCAGCAGGAAAAAAAAAACACTTTTTATTCAACATTCACAATCTTAAAGGTGACCGAGAACTTCCTTCACTTAGGAAAAGTTTTCTCTAAAGAATCCTAACCTAACGGTTTCACATAAATTCCAGCGGAAAAACATCTTTTCTCTGAAGAATCAAAATGTTCACTGTTTCTGCCACTTTCACACGGTGAAAAGAAAAGATCTCATGAAGTTCGAAACCTTAACGCACGTTATAACTTTTCTGCAATTAAAAAAATTCTTCTTTTAAGGTTCGAAATATTCGCGACTTCCATTCCTTTCCTTCTCTTTCGCGATGTTATCTTGCAACGTTCGACTCCCTCAGGCACGTTCACACTTTTGCGCAGTTAAAACAATTTTTATTTTGAGATTCAAAATATTCGCGACGTCCATTCCTTGCCTTCTCTTTCGCGATGTTATCTTGCAACGTTCGACTCCCTCACGCACGTTCGCTCTTTAGTGTAGTTAAAACAATTTCTCCTTAAACGTTTGAAATATTCGCGTCTCCCGTTCCTTGCCTTCTCTTTCGCGATGTTATCTTGCACCGTTCGACTCCCTCACGCACGTTCACACTTTAGTGTAGTTAAAACAATTTTCTTTTAAGGTTCGATATATTCGCAACGTCCATTCCTCGCCTTCTCTTTCGCGAAGTTATCTCACAACGTTCGAAACCGTCACGCACGTTCACACTTTGGTGCAGTTAAAACATTTGTCTTTTAAGGTTCGAAATCTTCGCGAATTACCTTCCTTGCCTTCTGTGAAGCGATGTTATCTTGCAATGGTCAAAACTTATATGCTTGCTGTGACTTTCATTTAATGAAACTATTAATTCTCAATGTTTGAATTCTCCATGGCTTCTATTCATATCAAGCAGTTTAAAGCTGCTTCTTTATCGGTTTAAAATCCTCATGATTTCTGTTTCTTCTTTTCAGTTAGAGGATCAGAATACTTGGGAGGTGAGTTCCATAATATACGATCAGTCATAGCAGCAGTAGGCTGATCACCTCCTTGAACGCTTGCTGGCACTGCAACGACCAAACAAAGAGCGTTTACTTGCCTTTGTTGTCCTCACAAAGTAGGCTCTGATTTTAAGCAAGTTGGCTAGACAGTCATGGCAGAAATGAAGTTTAGTTATTAATGAGACCAAGTAGAGCGGGGAATATTTGGAGATTCTATATTGCGAGCTTGTCTGCAATAGCTGCATTTTTTTTCTGCAAAGTGTGACAACCATGCGCGTCATTCACCAAGCTGAGGTAGTTGATCCTCTCTTTCACCCACTCACACTTTTCTTTTCTCACCCGGAAGCCGTAGTCCTGGATGCGCGCGAGTACTTGCCGCAGTTGCTGAAGGTGAGTCGTTTCGTCAGCGGCAGTGGCAATGACATCGTCATGATGCACTCCCACGCCAGGATGCCTGCCAAGATTTGTTTCATAACTTTCTGGAACAAGGTTAGAGCTGACTTGGCGCCAAAGGGAAGGCAGTTGTACTGGAACAGTCTCTTGTGAGTGTTGATCACTACAATCTCATTGCTCTTGTTGTTGAGCTCAAGTTGCAAGTAGGCGTTGGAGAAGATCTTTCTGCCATTCAGGCGGTGGAAGAGGTCGGCCTGGCATGGTAGCGCGTACTGATGGACATCTAGCGAGTCATTCAAGCTGGTCAAGAAGTTGGCACACAGCCAAATCTTGCCTCCTGCCTTGGCCATGATGACATCTGGTGCAGCCCAATCTGAGTAGTCGATGGGCCTGATGATGTCATCTGTGATAAGTCATTCAAGCTCAGCTGTCATATTGTTGTAGACTGCACAGGGAAGAGACTGCGGTTGGATGAACATCAGGGGAGCTTCATTCTTCAGTATGAGATGAGCTTTCATCTTGGTGCAATGACAAAGGCCTGGCTGGAACACTTGCGGGAAGCTGTTTAGGAGATTCTGTATTGGCATGTCATCACGTAGATGGTGGACATTGGCGTATGGCGCAGCATCATCGCAGAGCTTGCATAGGCTGACGATGTGCAGTGCACGAATCCACAGACGTCCCAGCACACTGTTGCCGTTCTCCGCAACTAGTAGTTGAAGTAGAGTAGACTTGCCTTTGTAGTTGACATGAACTGTGGCCTGGCCCATGATTGCAATCTTCTGTCAAGTGAAGCTTCTGCAGATGGCAGAGCTCTTCTTCAAGGGGGGGGGGGGGCTTGCAAAGATCGCGCTAAAGTGATGAGTTGATCACAGTCACCACCACGCCAGTGTTGACTTCTAGATGTGCAGGGCGTCCCTTGATTTGTAGATCAATCATGAATGACCTGTTGTTGCCCTCACAGTTGTTGCTGGAACGTAGTTAAGCATCATTGTCAGTGGAGAGCATTTGGGCATCATTACTGCTAGAGAGTTGTTGAATGGCCAGTGGTTGGGTGGCGGTGTTGTCATTGTTGGATTGCAGTTGGTTGGAGAGCAGTCAGATGGATAGTGGCGGTCAGTCAGAAAGCGTTAGGATGGTGGAGTCACTGGATAGTGGTTGGATGGAGTGAGGTTGGATGGCGGCATTGCTGGACAGCAGTCAAATAGCATCTATGCTGAAGGCAACCTTGTTCATTTTGGTGTACTCTCTCCTTCTTCTTACAACTGCCTAACAACAGTACATATTTTGTTAGCATGACCACACAAAACACATAAGGGCACAGCCTCCTTGCTCTGTTTAGGTGCCCCTATGTTTTGTGTGGTAATACTAACAAGAAATGTACTGCCATCAGTCACTTTTCTTCTTCTTCTTGAAAGAGACAGTTGATTCTGCGAGGGTTGCCACTGCTGCAGAGATTGTGGACATTGAGTAGTTGCGGCTTTGAACAGCAGGTGCACGCGATGTGTCCAACCTTGGAACAGGAGTTGCAGAATGTCTGGCGATATGGCACTCGTCATTGCTGTGGTCAGACCTGGCGCATCAGTCGCATGCAAGAGGAGTGGAGCTTGTACTCTTGCTTCTACCCACACTTGGTTGACAGAGGCTGCCAAGTTGGTGGAACTTGCTGGACAGCTGCTGCTGGTACAAAGAGTCTCACACAAGATCGAATAATACTGGTTTGCTTGCTCCAGAGCCAAGTTAATCAACGGGTAGTCTTTCTTTAGGAGCTGTTTTTGCAGCTTGTTACTTGATATGCCCATGATGAATATGATCGCCAAGGCGCGGTCGAGAGAGATCGGCCAGGAGCATGACGCGGCGAGGGTGTGGAGCTGGATGATGTAGTTGGCAGACAACTGGTTGGGGTCCTGGCAAGCAGCAAAGAACTTGAAATATTCAGCCAGCGGAAGTGGTGACACCCTGAAGTATTGGTTGAGAGCAGAATGGAGTTCTTTAAACATCACATCATCAATAGTCTTCAGGCTGATGAGGGCCATCAGCACTTTTTGAGTAGTTGGCGCCAGAGTGCAGAAGAGCATTGCTGACTTGTCTGCATCGTTGGTCAGCTTGGACAGTCTGAGCGCACAGGTGAAGTGTGCGTTCTATGCCATGTAGTCACTTGGGAGGCCAGAACAGACCGCGGGAGACGCTATCGCCAAAGGCAGAGGCAGAGCGGGCGTGGACGCGGAGACATGGTTGCTGGTCATGTTGTACTCGGCAGTGGTCCAGTGTCAAACTGGTTACTACATTCATCTGTCAATCAAGATGGGTTGAGTTTGGGTGTTGCAGGAATGGAAGATGACGCTGTCGCCACTGTTGAAGCTTGTGATTGTGAGGGACACTGTCACAAGCTAAGGTTTACTTCTAGGAACCCATGGATTGTGCCGTCAAGGGGATGGCACCAGCAATACAGGCAAGCAGGGCAAGAGCATACAATAAGCAGAAACATAGGCATAGACAAATGCGAGTAAGTGATAAAGTAGCACACTTATATAGGCGCTGTAATCAACAGTGACGTCACACGCATGTTGACTACAGCGCCACCCCGCAACAACTTCCTTTAGTGAAAAGAATTTTTCTCTTAAGGTTCAAAATCTTCACGGTTTCTGTTTATTTCCTTCAGGGAAAAGAATTTTCTTTTCAGTTTACGTGAATACTCATGATTATGCAAAATTTAGCATTTCTGTAGAAAGTTCGCAAATTGAGTGATAGTGATTCGCTGCTTTAATTTGAAAGGAAAAATCTGATTCAAAATAAGCTTCACAAATTACCGAAATATGAAAAGAGTTTTGTTTTGTTTTATTGGAATCATTGGTCAAGGAACATGTGCTAGTAAAACGCCGCAAATTTATCTGCCAATTACGTAACACAAAATAACGGAAAATAGACCAGATTTAGGGAATAAATAAATTTACCTAAAAAAAGGTCTTTGAAATGAAAAACATGCATTTAAAAATTGGTTGCGTTTTGCGTATTTATACGCATTTCAACATTGGATTCGAAAACCGAAAAGACTTCACGACCAACATAATGAATATGGTCTTCACTAGCTTCATCCCATCAATAATCATAATCTGTTTTTGAATTGGGAACCGCAGTATTACGAGGGCGGTTCAAATATGATCTGAACTATTATTCACGTATTTAAAGGATGATTGCCTTGCGAGTATACTTTTCCTGTTTTTCCGTATCATGTGCCCTGCCATGCGCATATACTTCTCCGATTTATTAACGCTGTTAATGGCTAAACATAGGGTAGATGGGCAAGAAAGTTCCTCCTTACAGCTTCACGGAGCTTCAATAGCCTTCCTTCGTTGCGCTGCTGTATCTGAATTCTATCTGCATCTGACTTTAAAATGGTTAATAAAAATGTGATTATAATAATATTGGCGTCGGTACTGTGAAATCTATTCAGAGAAATAAGGGAATAAAGAGTGTAAAATATAACTACATTTATATAAAATCTTAACTAACGTTGATTTAACTGCATGAACAAAGCGTGGTTAGAACAAAGTGTCGATGGACAAATGATCTGTGGAGTTCATGATGACTGATCATGTCTTTGTAAGAAAAGCTTTGTCTCGGGTCTTCTTCGACGTCAGAACGATTCGGCAACAATATGGATAACAAGTTTTCTACCTTAACTATGAATGTTCGACTGGCCATCTGGATAACCGACTGGTTTGGCGATTCCGCCGACTTGTATTTCGAGACGCTGCAGGCAGACGTTGCATATTTTACTACTGTCAGCCGATTTCAAACTCTCGTCAACAGTAGCGCCGTAGCATTCTAATCCGCTCTGCAAAAGTTTGTTGGTATTTTATTGGCTAACAGTGGGGCGATGGTAGAGTGATTGAGTAAACTTTTTCTACTGGAGATATATACTGCACGTTATATTCGTCCTGTAGTTGGGGACCTTTTCATATCGAAATCTTTAAGCCACTTTATGACAATGGGCCGGTTTCACATCGCGTACTTTAGCTAAAGTCGGACTTAACGCAATGATAAAGGATAGGCCTTAAGTCCGACTTTAGTTAAAGTACGCGATATGAAACCCGCCCATTGTGCTTAATGAGTACATTCAAACTTTGGCGAAAAGGCATTCTCGATAAGCACCTGGTGGGGTATACGCTTCTCTCAAAACTCTCAACATTCTTGTCTGCTTATAACGCAAATGCGCTGAGAAAAGAACGATTTTTCATATGCCGACATGTATGGTTAACTTCCGCGGCTGCTAAATTTAGCACGGAAAATATGAAAATATAATCCATGGTCTGATGAAAGCGTTTTGTTTAATATGTGTTTACAGTTGTAAAACTCTTCATTTAAAATATTGCAATTTCCTTTGCAGAATCGTCCGCTAGAATGGCGGGTCGTCCGTCGCTTGGAGCGCGCATCGCAAGAACAATCGCCTATTTGTTTCAACTGCTCTTCTGTTCCATTTGGAAGGACTTGTTCCACTCGCTGTCATGGAAAAGGAAATGCGTGCAAGACCAAGTTTGAATTTTTGATTCATTTTCTCCTACTCCTGCGATGCGCCAGCACTTTACAACTTTTCATATATTTCTTTACTCACCTGCATAAATTTCAGGTAATAGTAATCACTGGTGGTGCCATGGGTATTGGCAAACGCCTCGCCGAAATGTTTGCGCTCGAGTACAAAGCAAAAGTGGTCATTCTAGACCAGAACGAGGTAAAATTGAGGATTCGAGTTATTTCTGAAAAGCTATAATGGCGAGGAGTTATTTAGAAATGGATAGCTGCAATACAGCTGGTCTAATTTATAGTGTATGCAGTTATTGTTTTGCTCATATTGCAAACACAATTTAAAACTAATGTTTACTGGGAGTACTATGGCAGCTGTATTCAGTAAAGCGGTACTAGTACTTGGCTGATCATAGTGATATTCCGAACAGAGCACTGATAGTGGTAGTATGTATTGATAATAACAGTCAGTACCAGTACAAGTATCTTCAAATTTCTTCAACCCTTTAATAGTAAGGCTGAAATCTTAGTCTACGACGTGCATAACTGTGAATGTTTTTGTCATCTTCAATTCAAAACAGTTAACTTTGCCCTTTGCCAAACTTTGCCTGCGTCGGTGCTGGAAAGAGGATTGGGACAGTTTAATATGATTGAAAAGTATTGCAACCTGGCCGTGCGGAGAAACCGGTTCAAGCGAAGGGGGCTTATTCGGGTTTACTAGCGGTAAAGTGAACAATACAAATGGAGAGAGAGGACGGTTACAACCCAGAGTCGGTACTCTAAGGAGAATGAGCGACTGCTCCAAATGAACAGCAGGAAGCAAATTGAGACGAACAAGTTAATAGGAAGTGTGCGATCAAAGTGAGATTTATAAAAGCACGTTCAGTGGCTTGTTGGCGATTTCTAAAAGATCGTTTTAATTGATTAAGGTCCAAAAAAAGGATACGATAGACATATAATTATGATTAGTAGTTTTAGTGTTGATATTTATAAAATAGTACAATATGGTAATGGAACTGAACTGCTACTAATCACATTGAATTTTCTGTATCCTGGTATTTTAACAGATCCAAAAGTTATGATAAGTATGCGGCTGAAGGCGATAGGAACGTTAATTCTCGCTCAAGCACCCAAACGCTTTACTTTCTGAACGAATTTTTACCACAAAATTTAGCCAGTTTCGTAGGTTGGAAATTTAAGCTAAGACGACAAAGAAAGAAATTTTTTTCAAATATTTTAATCATTCCATATGTTACGCGTGCCTTTATCTAGAGCATTGTCTTTTTGCTACTGTTTCATAACTGAAATCCTATCTGAGGCTGAGGCGCTCAAGACTGTGGCCGGTATCAGAGATTGCGGCGCGACGGCGCATTCTTTTGTCTGTGATGTGACGAATCCGGATGATTTGCGACAGTGCGCTGCGAAAATCGCTGAGAATCCGGCACTGGGCAAGTTTTCCACTCGCATTTTTACTTGGTTTTCGATTTTCTAAATAGCAGCCTCCTACCGCACTTTGAATCTTTCAGAATTTTTTCGGGAAACTGAACTAATGATTATAAACTTGTCTCTTTTTCATGCTTTACGCTTCACTAATGAATCAGTAAGGTTCATCTATTTTCCCGTCCTTTCCGATACAGTAATGAATAGTAATTCTCTTCGATCCTTTAGCTATCATGCTACTTCTAAGAAAGGAATTAGTGATCTTGGAGGATCTGCAAGCGCAGCAGTGCACTTGAATTCGTACATAACAGTGTTGTGTAATGCATTGCAGAAATACTTTATCGTTTTAATGAACAGAATTCAATTGAATGTTTAGTAAAAATTGTGTAATATCAATTAGAAATTTGGTTATTATAGGTAAAGCTGATATCATAATTTGCAATGCTGGAATTTCTGGTTTTGGACTTATCCTTGACGTGTCCGATGCTATGCTGAAGAAAACTTTAGACGTCAACGTGTTGGGTGTTTTCAACGTAAGTTTACTATGCCAGCAGCTTGTAATGCAGTTTTCCTAAAAGCAAAGGAACGTTTTACGCCCTTATATAAGAGCTTGACGAAATAGATTTTATTTAAATGTTTTTATTATTATGCTTCTAAATGTTTATTTTAGTTTGTGACATAGCTGTTTCATTTAAATAAAGAAATCAAACAATAAATGTTTTTAATTTTGCTTTATTCTATTTAACTTTAAAATTGATACAAAGTGGTTATACATTCATATATTCGACTATCGATATGAAATAGAAATACGCTGTTTTAATTTTAAATACTGTTCCAGACAATTCGAGCGTTCCTTGGTCCAATGATTTCGCGAAACCAGGGACACGTCGTTACCATCGGCTCGATATGCGGTTTCGCTGGGGATGTATACGGCTCGGCTTACTGGTAATATCGTAAACCCTCTAATAAACGCCCACCCTCAAATAGACGCCCCCCTCTAATAGACGCCCCCCTCAAGCCTCGATTGAAAAAATAGACGCCCAGGGCGTCTATTGGAGGATTTACGGTAATTTTTAGAGGCAACCGTCGAAAAGGTCCCTCTGATAACTGCAATTATTTTCAAACTTGATAGATAATTTGTCGAAATACTGCCACTTTTTACTCCTAAATGTGAAAGTCCTGAAATGCGCAATTAAGTCTAACGTTGAGTGCAAATACTTTTTACCGCGAAGAAACAATGGCATTTTTATTTCATGAAGCGCACGCGCATCATTATAGTAGGACTGAAATTTGGCGCGAAAGCATGGGATATTCTGGATAATACGTCCTCCAAGTTGTGATATCAAGGCGATTATTTAGCTCTTCAAAATACGCCGTTCGTGGAATAATGGAGTCGCTCGAAAATGAACTCCACGACCGTGATATAACAGGTGTCAAATGCACGACGGTGTACCCCTACTTTACCGAAACCGCGATGGTCACTTACGAACCCACTTCCACGTACGTTTACCAACTGATTATATTAATGCTTTGAGAAAAGCATAGCTTTTCGTTATTTATTAAAAGTGCAACTTACGGTCGCGCTCATTATTGCTATGGAAATGGCAGTGTAAATTGTCTTTTCTGTTGGTAAACAAGAGAGATAGGCCATGACCGTGACGATGCGCACATGACTGCAGACAGAGTGGTATGCGCTTAAATCTCATCGATATCTTTTGTTTGTGATACATAAAGGGGTACCATCTTTCTGCTAATCCAAAGCTATATTTACAGTATAGACGGTCTTTTAGCAGCAAGGAGTTAAATTGGTTATTGGATCTTTTCTTAGGACTTAATGTAATCAAAATATTTTGAAGATACATCTTGACTTAATACTATCAGGTTCTACAACGTAATTCCGTTGGATAAATGCATCAGCAGTATTGTCGATGCTGTACTCAAGGAGAAACGCACGTCCTTCATTCCATCAACATTTTTCTTCATCTTCTACATCGTGAAGCCGTAATATTTTTATTTACATGTATTCTTTATACATAATCAATATCTTGCAGACCGGGAAGAAAATTTTTAACTGAGCATATCGTAAGACTACTCATTAACCTAATTAGCCCTATAATTTTATTTAGCAGCACATTCTGCCTATTATTCTTTGAGAAACTATTATTCATTTTGCGTTCAGACAAAAGCCAACGATTGAATGTGATATACGTTAACTTTATAATATCCAGATCAAAGAAAGTATTCATCTTCTGATTCGTTCATAATCTTGGTTACAAATTTTGACTCGAAAGGAACCAGACGTGCAAATCAAAGCTGGAGATCGGATACTTTAGCCTGCAGACGAACAAACGAAAATTTTTGACAATTGCACTTACTATGTGAGAGGGTCTCCAAAAACCGAAAGTAGAATGCTGCTCCCGTCTATACGGAGCGCTCTCAAATGTTCAGGACCTAATTTCATAAAATGACTAACCATAACTGATGCCAAAAGAATTCAGTAGGTACAGCGATCGATCAGTTAGAGTGCGCGAGGAACATTTTTCACGCTCGCGTCCCAATCAATTATGGCGCTATCCACAACTAAACTTTAGCAGTTTAATAATGACAGTTTTACAAACTGATCCTGAAAGTAATGCGACATCCCGGTCCCTATAACTCACCTATGCACCCATAGCGAACTCATGCATCTCGAAAAAATGTTTATTTAGGTTCTTGTCCAAGCACTCCTTTTTTGCGTCTCGAAAGTGGCTGAACTTCCGCTACGGCCCTCCAATTGTGAAAACAGCCGCTGCCGTCGTGTGATGAATTTCCTGACATAAGAGCATTACTTTGCTTACAGCTATAACCGAGTGGATACTGAGGAAGACGCTTTGGACTATAACCTCTGAGAGCTATGATTACGTAAAGCGTACTATATCGTGTACACATGCTTAAACATACTTTATATTTTGTTAGTGAGAAGATGCAAAATAAAACGGAACAATTACTCATAGATCACAAGAACCAGCGCCAATCTGCGTCGAATATGTAAAGTTCATAATCATTAGTCTCAAGAGCGTTACGGTTGATTAGCAAAATAGAACCGAATTACAGCAAATATTTATTTTAAAGAGATTTAGAAATGGTAGCAACTTTTCGTAGAGGGTATAAATGACTGTTGCTTCGTTTTTCGAACATGTGTCCCGCTTGCTAACTGTAGCCCATCAGCGATAATGACTAAAGCTTCCTTACTTAGTAATGCAGTTTTCACAAGATAAGGTAGAATTGGTAAAAAGTTAATTTACCGTCGTAACCAACGCTGCTTTATTCTTCAGCTGCTGCGGTTAGCATATTATGGACTATTTGATCAATTAATGTTGGAGAGAGTCGTTCTTTATCTATCTGTCGC
>NIUQ01004283.1:0-14321 GCA_002796945.1 Plectus sambesii
GTACCGTAATCTGTAACTCATTAATTCAAGTGTTTTTTAAAGTAAGCAGGTAACGTACATTATTGGCATGGATACTTACAGAATTTATAATGTTTTGCACAAAAAATATCATATATTCTGTAAGTAACCATGCTAATTATGTACGTTACCTGCTTTTCTTTAAAAACACTTGAATTATTGTGCTAAACGATACGGTACTGATGCGACTTGTTTCCGTGCGGTCGACTGTAATCTAATTTGAACGATTACTACCGTACAAGTATTCCCTGACTGATGAGGGTTTCTTTGCAGGATTCCGTCCGAGCTTCAAATACTACAACATGTGGTTGTCTCTGGGCGGCGCCCTACTGTGCCTGACCGTCATGTTTATCATCTCCTGGTGGACAGCTTTGGTCACTTTCCTCTTCTTCGCCATGTTCTTCCTCTACGTTTTGCATCGAAAACCTGGTGACTATTTTTAACACATTGACGACAATGCACGTTTTTCGTTTTCTGGCGCGTGGGACATTATCGATTTTTTATTTTCTAAGCTATTGGGCTAAGGGACGACCAGTACAAGATAGGTACTAAAGCGACTCTTGCCTGATAACAATGTTTGCATTCAAAAAGCATTGTTATGGCCACAAACTCTTACGTAAAGCAATTCAAATGACGCGCCTATAAGTACGGTAGCCTTCGCGTACCGAGCGCCCTTTAGTCCAACTCTCTTCTTCGCGTACGACCCACCGGTGGATCGTTTGGTCCCACGCTGACAAACGCGTACGACCCACCGGTGGGTCGTATTGTCGTCAATGTGTTAAAATGCAGCTTGGGTTGATCGATGCTATAATATTAACATAATTTAAAGAAATGTTGGAAATATTTTTGGATCATTAACAAGAAATCTCGCCAGGCACCGTTGCTGGCAAAGACGAGCTCGCTTTTTAATGCTTTAATATTGATATAAATAAGCGCTGTCGTCTTTCAGAGCAGTTTAGTTTATTCCATCATTGATTTCTTGCTAGGACTTGAATTTTTTTTTCCTTCAGCGTTTGTACCGCTATTCGCAGTGTACGCTTAGCGGTTGTCCCGCAGGGTGGCGGGTTCCTCTCCTCTGGCCCGTTGTCGTGATGCGACGCTGGGCCATGGTTGATGCGACTGGTAGAGAATCGGCCGGCCTGTCGCGAGGGCCTGTCGCCGGTATATTCGCAGCTTAGCTGCTACCAATTCCTTGACCCACGGAGGGATGAGCACCTTGGTTGGGTGAGGGGCCGCTCTCAGCGGGAATCGAACCCGCGTCCTTGAGACTGATGAGCAAAGGTGTAGACCACTACACCAATCGGCCCAGTTTGCTAGGACTTGAATATTTTGAATATAAACAAAGAACATTTGCAGAAGTGAACTGGGGCTCGTCGACGCAGGCGCACAGCTACAAGAGCGCTCTGCAAGCGATGCTGAAGTTGACAACGATCGAAGAGCACGTGAAGAACTTTCGTCCGCAATTGCTTGTCCTAACCGGCAACCCCGCCGCTCGGCCTTCGCTCGTTGACTTTGTCAACAACATCACCAAAGGATCCAGTCTGATGATATGCGGTCATGTCATACCGGTACGTGTTTTATCGTTTAAGAATACTATTTATCCTGTGGCAGGATGTTCGAGTGTTACTGTATGGTGTAAATGGACGTATACGATGTTCCGTTTGCCGTGTTGTTACTAACAAAGGAATGTTGGCTGATTGAACCGTAAAATGTGCAAAATCTGAACGAACTTGATTCAACTTATCGTAATAATTTTAGTACGCACCAAGCGACCGCGTCTTTTCGTGCATTAGAAAGTTGGACCGTCAACTGAACGAGTGGCTACATAAGCGGCACGTGAAGGCATTCTACGTGTCGACTGCGAACGCGAGTGTTCGTGCCGGCGTCCAAACGCTGCTCCATCTCGCAGGATTGGGAAAACTCCGTCCTAACATTGTCATCATCGGCTTCAAGGGCAACTGGGCCGAAGACGGCGCCGATGGTCTTGACGAAATCAACGAATACTTTGGCATTATTCAGTGGGTTTTTTTTACCGTTTTGCAATGTTTTAATTGAATTTTGATATTTCATTATTGTCAAAAATTTTCAATCAGTAACAAAGATCCAGAGGGAATACCGTAGAGTGCCAATTTAAGCATATCTTTGGCACAGACACAGTGAAGGAGAACCTCAGAGTAGACATTTTTCTTGATACTGAAGAAGAAATTTTGAGATTACAGTGGAATTCGTTAATAGAGGTCACCGGGGGACCAGAAAATTTTGACCGCTTTAAGCGAAATACCGTTAAAACCGAACTTGTTTGTATGGGAAAGTACACTTTGGGACTGAAAATCTTGACTGTTATAAACGAAATACCGTTATAACCGAGACCGCTATAAACGAATTCCACTGTAATTCTATGGGGGCGCTCGCTTGACCGCAGTGAAGCCGATTGGTTGCAGGGACTCATTCGACAGCAATATGGGCGTGGGGATTATGCGCAACGCGGGTGGCGGCCTCGACTACAGCGAGCTGATGAAGGAACACAACGTTGGCGATACTACCAAACTTAAGCTGCCCGATGTCAACGCGCCGGTCAGTTGGAATTCGTTGGACCGGTTTTATATCCCACAATTTTGTTAAAGCCGTTCTCTGCGGGTATGCTTGAGCACTGCGTTAAGTACCACTTTAGCTAAACATGGCGGATTCCGCATTAAAGACCAATGGGAATATAATAAAATATTCCCCCTTTTCTCGTATACCCCTGTACACGAGGTCGTCTGTATAAGCATGTGATGCAGTTAAATATGTGCTGGAAAAGAGCGCAAATGATTGTTGCAGTTAACGGCCAAGTCGAGCGTTGACTTGCAGACGACTGACCATGGGTTGACGGGCGAGTCGTCGGCGTTGATCTCCCCCATCAACGAGCTGTCCAAAGAGGATCTCGCACGCGGCGGATCTATCAAGCCCGACTTGAGTGCATGTAAGCGATCTTTGCTTCTTTTCACCCTTTACATATCCCATTTACATTTTTATAACGACACTTTCTGTTTCAATGAGCATTTTTTGCATATTAATGAAAATCTTTTTATTCAATAAAGATCAGATAAAAGAAAGTTTAGGAGAGTGCAAAAAATTGTCTTATAAGAAAATTTCTCTTATATTTGATAAGTATTGTACGCAATTTTTAATGTAATATGAAATTTCGGGAGATGACTTGTTCTTTTAACGTTTTATTGGATTTGCTGCTGTTTGTCGTTTTTAAAAGTATTAATGTGCATCTTTCAGCTTATATGTTGGCTTAGTTATATTTAAATGCCTCGTCGAGTAATTGTATTGTAATATAAATTTTAGGGATGCGTAGGAAGCGTTGTTATCGATACACGGGTAAACGTCATCAGTAGATATTAGAAATGTGGCCATGTCTATTGTGCCTTTCTTTTAGTTCTTACTATTAAATATCTGCAACTTAATTGGCTGTTACATAGGTGTACGTTATCTACATGTCTATATAATAGTCACATTTCTGAGTTTACACGTTCCAACAGCATTGAAGATACTGTAATCAATATTAAAGTGTAACTTTTAATTGGTTACTGCCCTCTGAACAATTTTCGTAGTCTTTTAAATGTATTTTCTAAGAAACACTGCCAATTGATATTGGTGGTACAATGGAATTTTTTTATAGCGGAACTTAATGGACCAACCAAATTTAATCACAAAGGCAAATCCGGTATAAATGAATTCCACTATATTTCAGTGTTGGTTTGCTCACATTTCCTCTCTATTTTTCTCATTACTCTTATGACAAAAAAGAACCAACAACGAATCTTGCTTTCCTTGATTTCCATCTTGAGCACAGTGCGGTGATTACTGTAGCACTCTCTCCCGCTAATCGGGCTAAAGGGCGACCGTACGAGAGAGGTCCTAAAGCGATTCTCGCCTGATTATATTTTAGCATTCAAATAGCACCATACGGCATTGGTATGGCCACAAACTCTTACGTAACGCAGTTCAAATCAGGCGCGTGCGATTACGGTAGTCTTCGCGTACCGGTCGCCCTTTAGCGCGATTACTCCCTCACAAAGAAGTAAGAGTGTCGTCTATCATTGCTGTCGGAGGAGTGAGAGCTCAAAAATGTGATACGCTCCATTATGTTAAATTTTAATCTGTAAATAATTTCAGCCGCCAGTTCGTTCGCCGAAAAGTTTCCATTTTTGGAAGAAGGCGCAGTTGAAGATGTCGAAGACGAAGAAGAGACGTTCGACGTCTCGCCGACGGCAGAAGAGGACCATAAGGAGAACCGCACCTCCCCTGATGGCAACGGTAGCACCACCGACTCCCCTCTCCGGCGGTTATCGTTGCGGTACGTTGTTGCTGATAATCTTGATATTGCGAGGTGGCTGTGCCAACAACGCTTCATTTACCATTGAGTGGATTTAGGCTTAAAAGAGAAAATTATGATAGTTTAACTGTACTCCCAAATGCTGTGTAAATGTATTTATATAGTAATAGGTATGGAATATTCTAAAAACCCTGGATTCTGGATGCTATGGATTTTAGGCTGTTCTGAATTTTCTGAAATATGGATATTACGGATTCAGGATATTATAAATTTTAAATGGTACGGGGACGGTACGCCTCACATTCCGGAATTGCGTTATTACACGCCATACGCGCATGCATATGATACAGTATGTAATCAAGGCATGCGCGTGTGGCGTCTTATAACGCAATCTGGAATGTGAGGCGTACCGTCCTCGTACGTTTTAAATGTTTTTGATTCTGGATCGGTATAGTACTGTAGGGGTAGAAATTATGGGGTATTATTAAATTTGGGTGAATTGGGTGATCCGGTCGACCACCTAAGTTGAATCCTGTCCAATATGTTTACTCTTATAATATCACTGAGCCAAACCGATTAGTTACCCAAGTTAGGTACTGTGAAGCACAAAATTATTGGATGAGATTGAATTTGAGTCAATTTGTTGGTCCGGCCAACTACCGAATTGGTCCAACTGGGCCGGTCACCCAAATTAAGTACCACCCAATATTTATACCCATACAGTATTCGCTCATTTCAGGGCGCGCCGACCGACGGCGGCGCAGCGCGACTTGGTGGCGTCGATCAACCGCTTTCAGAGAAAGATCAAATCGGCGGTGGTCGACGTCTGGTGGTTGTACGACGACGGCGGCCTCACTTTGCTCATTCCTCACCTCCTTACCGTACCCAAGTCTTATTTAGAGGTATTTCATGAGCTCCTCTTTTGGCGCCAATTCAAAAGTAAATGTTTAATTATTGCAGAATGCAAAGATGCGCGTATTTACGATCGCTAGCTCGCGATCGGCCATCGAGCAGGAGCAGCGTAGTATGGCTGCGTTGCTAAGCAAGTTCCGCATCGAATTCACCGACGTCTTCGTCATTCCCGACATTGCCAAACGGCCCAGTCCTTCCACGTACGCTTTCCGCTTTTCATTTCACAGTATAACCGTCGTCGTTTATTTTCATATTTTTGCCATTTGGTTTCGTATGATAAATTTACGAAATTGAATGGGAACTCTATGAAATTATACGGCAACGATTATAATAATTATACCGTCTTTAGTTATAATTCGCCACTTTTGCATTCCATTTTTCCATCGCTGCATTTAATTAGGACGAAAGTATATACAAACATGTATGTTGCATAGTAATTGAAATAGACTATAGATATACGGTTGTTGGCGCAAATTTAAAATATCAATTTTAGTTTGGCCGAATGGGAGCAGCTGATTGCACCGTTCCGCGTCGACGACGACAGCGGCAACCATGGCGAGGGCCTTATAAGCCCGGCTGAGCTTACCGCCCACAAAGAGCGCACTTATCGACAGCTTCGATGTCGCGAGCTCCTTCTCGACCACTCAAGCCAGGCTAACCTGGTTGTCATGTAAGTATCACATTCCCTTCAACTGTCGAAATTTGTACTGCTGAAATTGCTATGCGACGAGACGACGCAAAAGGAATACGGTATAAAAGAGATGGCGGGAAATTCAGTTTTGTATATATAGTTGCGATATCCACCTTTGAAACTAAAAAAGATTCATTTCGGATACTTTCCAATTAAATTTTATACTTTCCAAATCCTATCGGATGCTTCTTCAAAGTAAATTCAACAGTTAAAAAGAATTAGGCGAAGAATAATTGAAAAGTATCGAATTTCTAGCGGAGATCAAATAAAGGGTGTTGTAGAAATAACTAACCGCACCCTCTGCCTAGATTCTCTGAGACACCTTGCATACTGAAGTGTTCTGTTAAGTAACGTATGATGCATAGAGTCATTTTTCCGTGTTTGGACAAGGTACCCCCCCCCACGTGACCAAATCGTGTGACGGGGCGTCACGTAGCAACACATTGTTGTTTAACATTTCATGCTGATTAAGCAATGATCGTGTCAAGACCAAACTGCTACGAGGCTGCTCTGTGAGCGATTTGGTCACGTGGGGGGGGGTACCCTGTCCCCGAACCACATTCATGGGAATAGATATGGTAATTCATGCACTACCTCCCCGCGGTGAAACTCTCTGGGGTTTTAACACCCCAACATTTTCATTTCAGGACACTACCAGTGCCGCGCAAGGGAATAATCAATAGCTGTCTATACATGGCATGGCTGGAGATGCTAACAAGAGATCTACCGCCAACATTGCTCATCCGCGGCAACCAAACATCCGTGCTCACTTTCTACTCGTAAAAATCGTATGAAAACCATACGCTTCATTTGGCCAGATTGCGTTAAAACACGCCACACGCGCATGCACAGCATACCGTAGTAAATCAACGCATGTGCGTGTGACGTGTACGAATGTATACCGGCCTGATGAAGCGTATTGTTCTAGTACGATAGAAATACACATGCACCCTGATTCCTGTCAAATTATTGAAATGGTTTAATGCGCCTCGTGCGAGTCTTGTCTGTCCAGTTACTGTTGCTGTTCAACATATGTAAATGTTACTGTTCGAAGTATATCGCTATTAGGGGAGGTTTCGCCGCGTTTCCTGTGGATAGCGTGATTTAAAGGCAGTTGCGCCTAGGGCCAATTTCATAAAGCCAATGTGAATGTAAAATGTAGAAATGTAATGATATCTCTGCATTATCATCGCTCATTTGTTCACAAAAAATGTGATGGCAATGCAAAAAGGCGATTACATTAACATTGGTTTTATGAAATTTGTCCCTCAGGGCGCTTTGCTTGATTCGATTCATTTTTATCGAGAATTATTTAATTTTTTAATTCTAGCAACGCTGCGTATCTATATGCATGATTATTTTTGTAGTTTAACGACAGGTTGGCATTTTTTCAGTTGCAAAACGCATTGGAGAAAAATTTTAATATTTATCTTTTGGAGTTCTGAATGATCATAAATTGGTCAAAGCTTAGTTGTGATACGCAGCGGGTAGAATTAATGATATTAAAAAGCCATATATGCGTGCTGCGTAACTGTGAAGCGTCTCGATCGAAACAGAACCCCCTTTCCTCTCTGAAATGGATTAGCTCTTCTCTTTTCGTTGTTCAATCATGCAACTGTTCATTCGCTTTTAAGTATCGCATCTCACAAAGAAATGTTTGCAACTGCATTTTCCGTCATCATTTGCTCCTCGCTTTTCAGCAAGCTTTATATGTTCTAGTTGCTCAGCGATGCTTCAGTCATCGTCAAAAACGAACTGTCATTTAATAGCATTGTAGTCAAGCGAACAAACTCACCATGACAGATTTGCTCGCAAGTTTCTGTGTTACTTTTTTTGCACCGTGTGCAATAATCTCCGATATCTCTCGATTGGTTGGCCATTACANAAATAGTCTGTTGCTCCGGTTAGGTATGGTATCTAGCGGTCATTAGTTCCTGGTTTCCTGTACTAGTCGACTCTAAGAATTCCCAAGACGGTGTAACCTAATATCGCTCTGAACCATATGTATTCGAGGTTAGTTGTAGTTGTAGTTGTAGTTGTAGTAGTAGTGAGAGACGGTTTTGGTGTCGGTATTGAGATGCAAGCAAATGTGAATTGTCTAATTGTAGGGGAACTCTGGTCACCGTTGGAACTAGGAAATGTATCATAGACCGCGGTTAGCTCCGAATGACAACGCCGCTTGGCGGTGAGTTAATCGCAGTATGAATCGATTTGATTGCAGCGATCTTGTCATGTGCAGTTGAAACGGCAATTTACGGTGCTTTTCCTAGAGACAAGGATGACCACAGTTCTCTTTTTTCGTCTTTTTTATTTTAATAGTACAGCTGTCCTATTAATTTTCGGTCGGTCGCTATCTGCCGTATCGTCTAATTAGAGACTGCTGTACGATTAAAATTAAAGCGATATGCAACGTCCTGTTATCGTAATACGCGCTGTTAACAAGCCGCTTGATTGTTATATTCTGTCGATTATAAAAGTGTCGTCGATACGAATGCAAAGTCTGTGCCTTACCGTGGCGTTTTGTTTGGATAGTTTGTTTTCATGTTTTCATCATCAACCATATTGGTTTTTTGTTTGGCGTTGAATAAATTCCAAAGTGATTACTTGCAGTTTCTATCTCTCTCTCTGCAACGCTTGAATCATTTAATCAAGCGTTTGCTGTCGGGCGTAGAGGGTGAGAAGATGACTTTTTCTCCTGCTACGTTCATGGCGTCATTCGTGGGACCTGTTGCACAAAACTTGTTAACTGCAATTATTCCAATCGCAGCTGCGGAATGTAGAGTGAATTTACGTACAGTTATGATGTGCGCGCAATCAAGATTTCCTACCTGCGTTACAACTGACCAATCTCACCACTTCCCGCCGCTATCATTGCAGTACTTGCAATTAAACAGTTTTATGAAATGAGTCGTCGTATGAACAGAAAGTGTATGAGTTTCTAAAGGTGTACCACTCTATACATTATGTCGCTTCTCTCTTTTCCTATACCCCAAGTCGTTCGGGTCTTCAGCATTCTGCATTTAGTATTTTCGATTGTTGAATTGCTATTCGAGCGTGGCATTCTTGAATGTGCCCTACGGCAGTTTTTAACTTTTTAAAGGTGATGTGAACATGTTAGCCGTTAGTTGTTATCGACGATTGTTGCTATTTTCTGTAGGCCAGTTGGGACTGCGCGCTGCATTTGTTAATAATGGTTGAGATACCGTATAATTGACCAAATTGTAGCCGTGCAGGATCGATTTGTCACCCCAAACGGTGTAGAACTGTCGATAGGAAGAGCATTTTCTTTTTATCGAATGAGCATAATGGACACATTTTTCGGTTGAAACAAAATCGTTTTATGAAAGATTTTTTAAAATAGAGCAAAAAGCGGTATCTGTTTCTTTTGCGCTATCGCAAAAGTGCTGGAAAAAGCATCACATTTACTTCAATTTACATTCTCCTTGTAACTTTTCCAGCGACTTTATTTGCTTTCCGTTGCTATCAAAATTATCGGGAGACAGCCAGAGCTGGAAGGCCCTGTGCAAAGGCGGCCATTCTCGATCGAGAATAGAGTACCTGAAAACATTTGTGTGTCCTTTAACAGTAGTATATATTAACAAAGGTACTCTAATTTTAATAACAGGTACTCCAGATGATTGTCATTGTTCTACCCTACTGCAAAAGAGACAGCATGAACTGTCCATTCTGTTCGCGAATAAATAATGGAGATCATCCGAAGATGCGCGGACGGCTTCGGTTAGTCTGTTCGCGTTCAGATGGCGCATCCTAAGACGTTCGTATCTATCAACGATTGCTTCTAATATTGCTAAATATTAAACTCCAGGTATTCCGTCTGTCTGGGAGCCGCGAGTCCATTTAGTCTGTTCGCGCGAAAATCAGTTGTCACTCGTCAACAAACGATCGGCTATCATTTGTTTGCTGGCACAGTTTGTAAAGTTTGGAATACAAATTTCTGGACGACCAAAAGCAGCAAAATAAGTGTTTTCCATAAAATTATATAACCTACCCTTGGGTCGAAAAATCTGTTGCTAATTTTTCGATTTGTAAGAATCATAGTGATATAGTACCCATAAGGAATACTTACCAAGCATTGTCCCGACTTCGTCCCTTCCCAATGGACTGCTGTCGAAGGATGCCTTCCAACGTGAAGCCGTAGCGTAGAGCGGCTCCCTTCGACCGAAAGTTTTCATTGTTGCAAGTCCATTCCAATCGACGATTGCCGAGTGCAAACGCCTCTTGCGCTATGAGAAATACAGCTTCGGTCGATTTCGCCGATCGCTGCATTGAAGCGCCGAAGTAGACATGGCCTAAATTGTGACCTTTAATTTCTCACACGCCAAGGCGATAATAATTACGCAGAACTGAGACTCAGTTTATCAATTCTAAACGGTTTTAGGAAACAAGTCCCAGCTGGCTATAAAATATGATCATTGTGAAGTGAATAAAAAAATTGACCAAAGTTCCTTTAAACTTGCCTATCTCAACTGTTCCATGAGTGGGGTTGATTCGCATGAAGCTTATCATTCCTTGCGCTTTTCCGTTGGCCAGATCAATGACTGCATAGAAAAGAGGATCCAGGCTACTGGCTTTTTCGCTGAGGAAGACATCAAAGTCTGCGCGTTGTTCAAATGGTCCTGAAAATTTTGAACATGCTTGTAATTTAGTTTTTTCTTCAGTGGGGTTTGCATTAGGTAGTGTCAGGATTGACGGCTATTTAGATACGATGAAACTTTCGCGAGATCATTTTGTTAATTGACTTACGCTTTGCTGTTTTATTGGTTAAGCATTCTAGTGATTTGGCACCTTAAATTGCATAGGCTTCTTTGCTTGCACAGTGCAAAGGATACGATTCAACATAAAAGATTTGAGCAATCATTTTACTCTCGCCAGAATGGAAGTACGATAGTTCTGGCGGGATAGATAATTTAAATTGGCACAAACTACAAAAATTGATCTTAACTAACCGTAGTATAAGTAATCATAGAGTTTGGGATCCGATCCAGGCCCATTGAATTCATGCCAGAGCTGATCTCCGTGCTGGGCAACGCTGAGCGGTTCCAAGCGAACCAAGCGACCTTCAAATACACGGTGGTCTGGGGCTTTGGCGCCCTTCCAGTCTTTCAAATCTTCTACTGGGAACTCGGTGGACATTTGAAGTGAAGGAGAGGATAGCTACTGCGATAACCTGAAACAGGGGCTAATTAGCAGAAATTATGGTACCCGTGTCGCGAACATTCGCGATATTTTTGTTTTGTTAGATGGTTTTAATCCGACGTCTGTTCGGTTTTTTACAGCACGTTTAGACTACAACCGCGGAGCTCGAACAGGCTCGATCGGAACGAGAAGGGGAGTATGACTCAGAACGTGACCAAGAGCGGTGTGAAATAAGAAAAAATTGTGAAACAGGTTAGTTATTGCTTATCGACTATAGTACATATGATCAATATCTCATCATCCTATAGTGAAAAAATTTCTAATAATTTATCAAAACAACACTGAACCACCTGAAATATTAATATGTCTAATGTTGAAACCACGACAACCTGTTAGAAAATACGCGCGCCTATGGTTTGTGTAGACTGAGTACGTTCTAAGCCAAAAGCTACAAAAAGCGATCTATAACCATGCAAAATAGAGTATCGCAAATTTCATATCCAGAACCGCGCAGTCTTCATAGACAACAGCAGTTGAATTATTCGAGCACAACAGTGGAGATAGTCAAAACGTGAAAGAGTTGCAGTGTAAAAAGATACCTATTTCCTTTGATCATACAGGTTAACTAATATTGTCAAGCAACATAACATAATCCGACAAGGAAAGAATTTAATGTAAACGCAGTTTACTTTTGCTGTGTTTATTGCTAAAAGTAATAGCCATGAAGAGATCGAAAGCAGTACACCTTAGCCAGACCGCAGAGAGAAGTCTGCAAAGGAGAAAAGGAGCAATGCACGACGTGCGCCAAATAGATGATGCAATATGACGACGGTTTATCTTTTGCAGAGTTTGCATGTATGCGTATTGCGACGAAGCGCAGCCTAATGATTTCGTCGGTTGGACCGGTCTAAACATTCTTCTAAGGCGCGGCAGTTCAAGTGACGTCATTCGAAACGTCGCGTTATTATAAACCGAACCGTGGAGAGCCAATGTAACAAGTTCGATATTTTTTATCTATCACCTTCTTGTTCTATAATGCGGCGCGTTGTTCTGAAGTTAATCATATAAGGTCTTAGTTGAAGCCTTCGGATAAAACTACAGGGTGTTCAAACTTTTTCTCCCCGATTGTAAATGAATGGTGTTCAGCTTGGAGTGGTCCAATTGTCCTGAGCAAGGGCTCATGTGGAAGCTCTACTTCTGGAGTTTTTTGGTACTCTTTAAATAAAAAGATTTTGGTGGTACTCTAGGGGCACGCCCCCTGGAAAAAAAGTTTCCAAGCTGCTCTTTCAGTCTCCCCGTGTGCAGTAGCTAGCTGGCACATAGTGCTAACATTAATTAAAGCATATGTCAATCAACACTATTCCCTTACACAACCTATCCTTTAGGCACACGATTTGGAGTGACACTTAGATCGGCTATCTCTTTGTGCACTTATACGGGTACAATTACATACAAAAGTTGCACACGAGGCTTGCAAAACATGTGCACTTATCCGGGTTCCACTGTATATGCAGTACAATGTGCTAGCAAGAATATTACATTCAATTCGCTCAGTCATCTATCACTAACAGTTGAGAAATCGCTATCACGACAAAGAAACAACTAATAAAAGCAGTGCTAAAAATATCTCATTTACTTCAATCCGCATTCTTCTTGTAGCTTTTTGAGAGTCCTTATTTGCTGTCCATTGCTATCAAAATTATCGGGAGACAGCCAGAGTAGGAAGGCCTTGTGCAAAGGCGGCCATTCTCGATCGAGAATAGAGTACCTGAAAAATTTGTGTGCCCTTTAACAATTATAGAAATCAAGCGATGGCGAGCCAATTTTTATAACAGGTACTCCAGATGATTGCTATTCTTCTACCCTACTGCAAAAGAGACAGCATGAGCTGTTCATTCTATTCGCGAATAAATGATGGGGATCAGCCGACGATGCGCGAACGGCCACGGTCAGTCTGTACGCATTCAGAGGGGCGTATCCTAAGTCGTTTATACCCATCAGTTGTTGCCTCTAATATTGCCAAATATTTAAAGCCAGGCATGCTCTCTGCCTGTGTTGTGTTCTTATCTTCGGGGGACCGGGAGGCCGGAGACGGAGAGGTATAAGACCGTTTATATAAGTGTAGGCTAGGCAAGAGGTACACACGGGACAACAACCACTGGGACAACATGAGGCGGTGCTCTTGTTATGCAAGGCGAGCCACACCGCCTCGGGCGATGCTCATTGAACACGGTACAACGTGGCTCCGGAGCACGCGGGGGATTCAAAAAACACTAACCGGTCTACTATCCTAATGAAACCCGTCCCAGACTTGGGGATACAGTGAAATTCGTTTATACCGGTTTTCGGGGGACCGGCACTTTTTGACCGGTATAAGCGAAATACCGGTATAACCGAAATTCGTTTATACCGGTTTTTTGACCGGTATGGGCGAAAAAACAGGTATAAGCGAAATTTGCCTATATCGGTCAAAATTAGCGGTATAAAAAATGGTCTACTTTAGCGTTATTTGAAGTTGAGAAGCGTGGCTAACATACATGTTAGCTAGTGAACTAAAGAAATGTGTATTGAAGCAGTGTTTTCAGCAAATTTACCTCACTTGCGCTGATCATAATTTGCTCATGTTCTAATTACAGGTCTGTAAATTCTTTGACCGGTATAAACGAATATGTTTGTATGGTAAGGTATGCTTTAGGACCGATCAAACTTGACCGGTATAAGCGAAATACCAGTATAAGCGAAACCGCTATAAGCAAAATTTGCCATGTACAAAACATAGGCCGAAAATTCGGGACCGACCAGTCTTGACCGGTATAAGCGAAACCGCTATAAACGAATTCCACTGTATATCAGTCTGAAAGCCGCGGATCCAATTAATCCATTGGCGCGAACATCAACTGTCACTCGTCAACAATTGATCGCCCGTCTTTTGTTCGTTGGCAATATGGATAGTTTGCAAAATGTTTTCGGCAGTACCTTTGGACGGTGCTATATGCAGCCTGGTAGAGAAACGCAACCAGTTTTTCTGATTAGGCGAAGCATTAAAATAAATGCTGATATAAAATAATATTATCACCTGTTATTTTTTACAATCAGTAAAAAATCATAGTTATAAAACATGCGCAAAGAATACGTACCATACAACGTCATAATTTTGCCCCTTTATGACGTACTGCTGTCGACGGACGCACTCGAACGTGAAACCGTAACGCAGAGCGG
>NIUQ01004284.1:0-14218 GCA_002796945.1 Plectus sambesii
TAAAGCTGAGCGTGAAATCCAATGTTCGAACATCGCATAAGCTTTTTGACGTCTCGTTTGATGAGTAGATGATTCAGTTTGACTTAGTTTCAGTTCACTGTGAGTCAATTTTAATTCGACGATTTCATTTAATTTGATCAATGATTACTGCTATCGGGATCGCGCAAGATCAAACTGGTTGGCGCGATGCCCATAACAGAAGCCAGTTTTATACATATCCTACTTTTCCTACTTATATCGACCGTAATATTGCACAAACATGTCCATTTCGAGATGTTAAAAATTCTACTACTAGAGATAAATCAACATTGTTTATAAGGGACTTTTTTGCGTAAGGAAAGCCGTTAACGGGGAACTCGGGTAAGAAAATAAATTAGCATTCGATGATATTGCATCTGACAATCGCTTTAATTTTTATCAAAACATGCTCTTAATGAACGAAAATTGTAAAGAAAGCGAACAACGCAGCATACCCAGGCTGTCATAAAATAAAATGATCTGTTTTTGATTTAGCTTGTAAAATGATCACTAATATGCAAAATCCCTTTCAGTTTTGAAGAGGTCGTTTAAATTTTAAAATGCAATGTTCGGACTCTAGGTCACTTGCAGAGCTAGTTTTTTGTTATAGCATTCTTCTTATACGACTCATTGAATCTGTCTGTGTCAAAAGATTACTCGTTGACTAACCTTTAGGTCCTCATATCGAATATATTGCTTCCGCCATTCCGGCGTCAAATGTCCGACCATATCATGGCCAAACTTCACCATTTTTCATGGACGAAGTGAAATATTGTTGTTGGATATACTGGTCAGCGTACTACGATTGTACAGGCTTTTATAACCCGTATATGCAATTTATTTGTTGAATTACTCAGTCGAGTGGATACCGTCAGGAAAAAAATTGTTCACCGTTTTATCATTGAATAAGAACAATTTATAAGGTAGTAATGGGTCGCGACTGAAGCCTGAAAATGACATAATTAAAAAAATCATGATTGCTACTTCAGAGATTAATTGCAAAGAATCGTGGAACAGGACTCAAATTTTATGAATATAACGTCATCATTTGATTAAGGAATACCAAAATCTTAACAGCTGCAACCATTCCTAGCTGCTGTCGAAATACTAATGCATTGTATTCAAAAAGGATAACTTATCGCTTAGGTTCCTACTGGAACTTTTGTTTGTTATCATTATTCTGTACCTTGATTAGTTTAACAGAATTGAGAAACCTATGGTTGGCAGTACTACTCATTGTCCGCTGATTAATTGGCTGTCAGAGAGCAACTATTTTAGAGCGACCTATTTATAGCAGTAAATGACAACACATCACCTGCCAGCCTACTGACTCGTTGCTAACGCGTTGTAAGTAAAACCATGACTAAAAATATCTCGTGTTCACATTACTAATGTTGGTACTCTTGTTGGACGGGCCCGAGCGCCTCGCAATGTAAAGTATATTTATGCGAGCCTGAGAACTCTACTGAGAGAAAGCTGTAATTATACTAATTCCATTGGGATCGCTAATATTCATTTAATCATTAAAACGTCATGACTATGCTTACACATTTACATGCTATATTCATTTGTTTGTATACACAAAGTAACAAAGTTTTACGCTAATTTAGCCTTTACTGTACTAGATTGAGTAAATTACTGGCGATAGTGAGCAAAAGAGCGAGCAAAACAAGCGTATAATTCTCAGTTCCCTTATGGAAACAAAATTATCGAGACCGAGACGGCGAATGACTGGTCTCGAAATGACACCAGACTGGTCTCCATCTCGTTACACCCCAAGACTCCAGGCACTGAGTGGCAGCCTAATACGCGCTAACTTCATTCTAATTTTTAGTAGGGAACATGATTATAAAGCGGTAGTTTATGTAAACGGTTTCAAAATGAGAGAAAGACCACGTCGCAATCCGATCCGGTTGCGTGGCGTTCGTTTATTTAACTGCGCGAGTCGAAAAAGGACAGATCTGATCTTCGGTAATGATGAAAGGTTCGACTGTCCTATTCAAACAGGTTTGGCGTTTACGTTTGCATGGTGAGCGTTAGAAGGGATTGTCTTGTAACCAATTCCTATTATCACATCACAAGTCAGAACACATCATTCAACTTGCACGACATTGTACGTATATGATACTGAAAGGAATACATACCGAGAGATGATAGGACGGGGAGACATAAGAAAACACACACGAACTGAATGTTGGGTGAGTGAATTGTTAGCGTATTTGCCCTCAATGTGATGATTATGGGGGACTAAAGAAAGAAGAGTTGTAGCGGGCTTGAACTCCGGATAAGTTGGCTTAAGATAGCTACGGAGGGCGCGTTCAGCCGCAACTGAGCATAGAAGCACCGATGCCGTGGTGTAACTTTGCAGTCGGCGTACGCAATTCGTTTACTTAAAGGCTTCAAATAAACTCGCAGGCAAAACGCGGCAGAATCGCAAAATGTTCCATCTTTCGGGTTTTTTGCAGGGAATGCTTTGGCTATAAGTTTATTTCTGCAGAATGATAACAATCGTTGCGTATATTTTATTCATTGAGTGAGAGGAAATATCCGGCAACGCATGTATTCAAATAAGGCAACCTCTATGATTTTATTCACATCGTGGACTAAATCTGCCCCACCTTCTTGTGCACCTCTGCTACTTTTTTGGCATTTTGGCAGCTCTGTAGTATCTTAGTAAAACTCCACATGAGACAGATGTGCATCCTTCTATTCCTGCTTTTTTGAGTGCAAATCTGTTTGCATTCGACCATTATTTTTGCCAGTCAATAACCAGAAATCGAGTTTTGGTCCCGCGCGAACAAGTTCACACGGCATACTCAACTTTTTTTATATACTCAAACACAGAACTTATGATTCGTGTTGACCGCAATGATCAATCAAAGTCAGACGATTTTAGCGTTAAGAGCAGCGGTCCTCGATAAAAAAACACCGATAACTCCACGCAAATTTCAACTATACTATTTGCACTTTACTTTTCAAATCAAACTGGATACATTATTGAATCAGTTTCATGAAAAAGTGTCCCTATTAAAGTGAAAATGGTTTTTATAACCGCTATGCATTTTATCGTTTGATAGGAACATTTATTCTCGACTCCTTAACTACACATGCCAGCATAGATAAATTCGAGTTCAAGGCAAACGGGTGCACACAAAGGAGCACAAACTTAAGGCTAAGCTTGGCAACCACCGGCGATTGTGCTTCGGGGTACTTCCAGTTGTTCGCACATCAGCATTCAACGCAATTAAGAATCACATCATATTTTAGGGCCATTTCATAACTTAAGTAACCAGACAACTATCAATCGCTATCGAATTGCTATAATGTTTAGTAATTCTTGGCCGTACAGAACTCTTCGATCTCCTTCGATGAAATGAACCTTGAGTTATGCATGCAATCAATTGAAGATCATGTCAAAAATAAAGCAATAGAAATTTCATCAGAGATTACCGTAAACGTACAACCACCAATAGAATCACCAGGACACAACCACCAAGATAAAGAGAACCAGTAAAAATCACAAAAGCGAACAAATACAACGCAAAGCATATGGGCTTCTTTAGTAATACTCATATGGAGGCATTTATGCCTTTTGCACAGAACAATCGAGGCGTGTTGGATTACGCGTCACAACCGTTGACCAATTTTGCTCCTTGCGTCGATTTCTTACAACTAATTTAGATGTAAAATTGCATAGATGTAATTACATTTCTACTTTTTACATTTCTATTAGTTTTATAAAATAGGTCCTAGATGACGACGCCGTAAATGTTTGAATATGACGCTCAGAATAAATTGCGCTATGTGCAAGACAATATTACAATCATAGACGCACATTTCCTGGCGAAAACCGACAAGGTGCCGCGAAAACTAACCGCTTACGGCCGAATTTTCATCGATCAATGGCTGAGACGCAAACTCAAATGGGATAGACGAAGCGATTTGGTCATTGCCATAAGCGATTGGAATGTACATTAAAACGCAATTGCGTAACCGCGATACAACTCTTTGGCGAGCTATAACAGGCTAAGCGAAAAGAGATTCATTAGCAACAAATTACCGAGGATTCATAGAGGTTCTGCTGAAAGATTCGAGCTGGAATGTTGGCAATAGAATAACAGAGGAGCATTGAAAGAGCCAATGTACACGTCATATTAAACATCGTTCAACAGCCGCCTTTCCAAAAAGTTGAAGAGTTTCAGGATCTGTCAAAGACTGGCGCAAGTTCTTGATACCGTATTACGACATGGGTTGGAGGTGCGATTATTAATTTTTTGGTAGCATTACTGAACGATCAATAATCATTCTTCTACGCAGATATTAACAATTGTATCCTCCTGGAATCAGTAACTTGCGCCATCTCTGGACATGCCCTTCTACACCGAAGCGACTTTCGTGAACAATACAGCCCAGCGCTTTGTACTATAAGCGAACGAAATATGAATTCTCTTCTGTGCAGAGATAATTGAAAGTGTACTTCATGAGCTGCGTTAAGATAGTCACCGAATAAGAAATGAACCATAAATGTACCGAAATCATTCAGAATCGCTCTTTAGCGTCTGCTAAGGCGATTGCTAGACATCAGACTCACACTCGACTGACTACAATATCAAGTAAGTAGGGCTGGATTTGGGACACCTCAATCCTGATTTTGAAGCCAAAATCCGTTCTTTCCAAGAGCCCGAATGTAATTTTTAAAATCTTAAAAATACCAAATAGATTCAGTTTCAGGATTTTAAGATTCAATTTTCGGATTACAGGATCCAGAATTTAAATTCCAGGATTACTAATTCAATTCTACAAATTAGCATCTCAAAGCACTAGACAAAACTAAGTCATGAGAGAGAGAGAGAGAGTAAAGCGCTGGATAGTGCAGCAAATGGTCGGAGTCGGCAACCTGTCGATCATGATTTTGATTAGATGCGCAACGGCGAGAATTCGAGCTGCAGTCGAGTCGGGCTGACGATCTAAAACAACACCTGTTTTCAACGTATTTTTTTAGCGCGTAAACCGCCCTTGTTGGACAAGGATCGCCCCTATCCGCTGAAGGAATTAATTTTTACGCAAACTACGATCTACTAATCCGTCAAAAATGCGTTGCATGCATGAACATAGCCGTGTAAATCCTTTTTTATCCAACTTTGCGAAGGTGCTCCTGTTGAACTGGACCAAACTGAACGGACTATATCTCAATTATACACCATTCCCACCTTGATAAGGATACTTTTAAATTAAAAGAACAATTATATATTGATTTGTAAAACGCCCTCTCTGCTGTGAAAAGTGTCTCTATTAAAGTGAATATGATACAATAAAACCCGGATAAGTGCACATCGATCCGGCCATAACGTTTTGTGCACTTAGCCGGGTTGCGCACTTAGCCGGGTTTGGATCATGTACAAAACATAGGGCGAAAAAGTTCGTAGTATGCAGAAGTATCGAAAATCTGTGCACTGATACGGATTTCAATGTATATTTAACGACCTCACAGTAGTCATACGATATAGAAAATAACCACGCAATTCACTCTCGCTCACCTGCTGAGATCCACCACCAATCTGTCCAGCTGCACACTGGACTCCGTAGCCTCCACCGCCATTGCCGATAATAGAGGTGGTGGTGGAGGGGCGGTAGACGGCGTCGTCGTCGAAGAACTGCTGCTCCCAATTGGTGGTACGCGACGAGTCAGCGGTGCTGAGAGGAGTGATCGGATGGGGGGTGGGGTCGGCCGGGTCCGACATCAACCCGAGCGAAGACGCCGACAAACGCCAGTTGGACGCTGGCATCAGAGAGTCTCGCAGCGATGCGTACTTCCTGCAATTCAGCAGATATACTCGCTGTTAGATTGTGCCAACGAGTGGTCATTTGTTGTTCAAACCCCACATCGATCAGCACAAATACATTTCATACAGTAACCCATTGTCATTGCGAAATGCTACCTTAAAATTAATTGTGCACTGTTTATTGCTCTCTCGCTTATCTACCTCTTGTTCTTCTTCTATATCGTTTAGTCCACGAATAAGTTACGTTCGTGTGTCCGGCGAACTGTATGATAATAATGCATGCATCCAATTACATTTATTTTATGTAACTGGCCCCTGACGCCGAAATTAGAGTCGGATATTCATTTCAGCGAGTTGAAAGGTTAGTTTTTCTATGAAGAACATTTTATACGCGATTCGCACCTTGCTTGCGAGCGTGACCGTTTCGATTACAAAACGGGAAAAGTGAAGGTTATCAAACGACCGTTTCAAACGTGTCGGCCTCTCCCACTTTCACTATGGCATTTCCGTCGCCAAGAAGGCAAGAAACGGGTTTCATTCCCAATTGAGTTGTCACTTACACCTCCTTTAGTTGTAAGCCTTGCTACTTATTAACCCGCAATGAGCCTGCATCGTCATAATGGCTGGTGGTCGAGAACAAAAGTTCACAGTTTAGGCCATAGTGTATGATGAAAATGGTCGATGGTCAAAGATAAAGCGCCACTGTTCACACATCAAATGGGATCGCATAGCCGTCATTTCACTCAGGAAATATGTGTTTAATGGTCTGCCCTTACTATCATTGTCTTCAGAACCCAAACGCCGAAACGCAAAACTAAACTTAAACAACTTTACTCTTGGCACTTCCCCACGAATCTCAAGAGTTCCTTATAAACTCAGTCGCTAAAGAAACAAAAAAGCGCTCTGAATTTGTCGCGTGACTTTATGGTCGATGAAAATGATCGGTGGACGTCACCAGCGACGGAGAGATCAGAGTGATCGCGGTGTTGGATGAGAAGAAAGTGGAACAAACGCACCGCGCACTGGTCTGATCGCAAGTCGTTCATCACTATTCGCCAAACAGCTGACAGCCCGATAGTGAAAAAGTTTGACCGCTTATTATCAAGTATTAAACATTGCATTAGGGCGCTACGCTATTTGTGGATTGAAGACCAAAGAGGGAGCTAATGGGATGGACAGTAGGCGTATGGGGTTATTGTGAGTGTACCTGTGTAGCAATTAGGGTCGCCGGTCTCGCAAAAATATATACAGTATATATCAGATATGTGCGGCTATTTACTTCTCTCATCTCCTATAATACGTGAAGAGTGCTTTCTCCCTCCTTCCTCCCCATCAGAGGGATGCCCAGCGTTCAACGCCTTGACTGTGGGAGGCGCAAAATGAGCATTACAACAAAGACAATAGCGTTATTGGCGTCTACCGGTAGAGGAGCGTAGTCCACTTCCCTACACCCCCATTCTGAATCCCAACAGGAAGAAAAGTGTCTGCCTATAAGGATGACGCAGCAAACTTAACAAACAAGAAAATAATGCCCACGCACCATATTGCATTTCTAAGCAAGAAAGTAAAGGTGCAGGTTCGGTGCATCACGTGGTTTGATGATATCAGCGTACTTTACGAGCTTTATTCCCCTCTCCTCCCCCCCCCCCCCCCCGAGCAACTACAATATGACGTCTTCTGTTTATGATTGGCGACTGCCGCCAGAGAAATGCCTTTCTTTAACTGCTCTGTCATAAATTGCTGTCACAAATTGCAGAACGACTGAAAACAAGACAGAGTGAATGAAAGCTCAGGCGGTTTTAATAGAGGACTCGGAGTTCTAGCCGGTTCTAGTTCAAAAAGACGCCATAACTCGTTGACGACCACATAGAGATGCAATTATTTTATATTTTTGAAGGCGGCACTTCACTCCCCTTTAGCTGAAAGGAATGTACCGTATATTGTTGTTGGGTACCTATCATAAGCTGGCTGCGAATCATATCTGCTTACATTTTAATTAACTCACTACTAAACAGCTTGTCACAGGTTATAAAATACCAAAATACGGTACATTCCTTTCAGTCAGAGTCGACCGCAGTTCCCTCTAACAAATGAAACAGTCTCTCTCTCATGAGAAAGTGGGATAGAAGGCGGCATCACATGATTTGGCGATATCGCGATCATTAACGACCTTTCTCATCTGTCTGGGCGAGATGTCATTGGTCGTGGTAGAAAAGTGATTGGTAGAAGTGACTAGTAGAACTGATTGGCGTATGGCGCCAAAGGAATGCGTCTGTGGAGTGTTTTTGATGGCACTGACTCACATCGGAATCAACGACCGGCAAGGTGACGAGAGAGGCACGCGGGCGGCCCGATTCGGCGATCTCATCGCCGACGCCGCCGCCACTCCGTCTGTCATCGACGGACATGCGTAAAACAGTATAAATAAACATAAAGAAGACCGCCCTCGACGCGTCTTAGTCTCGCTCGGCGTCTCAAGGCAACGCGAGCTGAGCATAATCCGTCACTGTCAGCGGGAGTCTTAGTGAGATCTCTCAATTATGCATTCTCTAGATTCGTGATTCTAGGATCTAAATTCTAAGTACTCTGAATACCTAGGTTCTCTGGTTATGCGCTTGCGTGATTGTCTTTTCACCAGCGTATATTCTAGTTTAATTAGTGTAAGGGTGACTCCCACATGCTCGCTGTTCTCTCTTAAATGATTGCGGTACTTAGTGATGATTATGGATTTAATTTTAAAAATTGTGGCACAATGAGGGTTCATTTCTAAAATACTGCAAGCATACTGCCCTATTGGAAGAGTGCATAAAAGGATCATCTTCTTGTTTAGGTCAATCAAAAGAGAATACAAAGCCTGTCAACTGTACTCTTGACGTCAACTATTCACAGCTATGAATCGCCTCGTTCTTATTCAACTTTTTCTTCTGCTCTCTATTGCTCATCAGGCAAGCAGTGATAGCAGCTAACATCGCAATAGGGATCAAATCATTTTTGCGTTTTAGATCAGAGCGGACAGCAAAGGTATTCAAATCGGCTACTACGGCCACCCAGATCACGTCAATCAAGAGTGGCTCGACAAGGAGCTCGAAAGTACTTAATATTTAAGTTAATTCAATATCTTGTTGCCGAAAAGGGGGCAATAGTATGAATAGAAGCGCTTGTGACAAAGTAACTATAATACCTATTTATCAAAAATATCATTAAGATACTGCCTGTATATGTTAGTGCGAATAACACCCTAAATTTACAGGAGAGATTCCAAGTGAGGAAGCGATAGAGACGTGTTGCAACGTGGAGAACGAAGGCCCGTGGCAGAATATGTGCACCATATTCGAAGCGGCGGACACGTGGTGCCACTACACGAAGAAGTGTTGGAAGTTGCTGCGAAAGCTGCCGATCGCCTACTACGAGGAGAAGCCGCACAGTCTGTACCAGATGGTAGCTGATGGCGCCAAGAACAAATATAAAGTGGCTGACTACGTGGACTGTTCGCTCAGGAAGTATCGCTTCGAGCCCGTGCTCAGCGCCTGCATCGTACGCAGCGTCTGCCAACGATACATTGAACGTAAGCGAGCCTAATTCAGGCAGAGATTACAATTCGCGTCGAGTCCTTTCCCGTCAACCGTAAAATACGCTGCCAGGCTGATAGACAAAAGATCAATGATAAACCTCGCATTTTAGGCCACGATCCGCCCGGATTTCAAGACAGCCTCGGAGACGAATGCCGCTCTGATTCCAGCTCATTTAAGATCACAAAGGTAAGGATTCAACCTTCAGCTCAAGACTGCATCATAACAACAGGAGGACTTGCGTGTATCGTCGCCGTTTCAGAACCGCACAGTCAGCGCTATAAGCTCCTGTATCCCGTCTCAAGAAATGTTCAAGCTAACCGCGTTGGACTGCATGCGAACCTGCCACAAGTTTCGCCTGAATCAGGTGAGGCCCTGCGCGACCGCCGTTTTCGGCCCCAACGAAAGATGCACAATGTACGCTGATCGAACCGTCGACCAGGGCGGAGTGTGCAAAACGTCTCCGGTGGAAGATGAGCGAACGCTAATCGAGCTGCGAAAGGATTGTCAAATTCGCTAGAGGCGATGTAAAATATAATGATGCGATGCTATGACGCGATACGATCGATCCCTTTCTTAGCGGCTAATTCGCTTATCCGAACACAAAAGATCGCATCGCGTCGCATAGCCGTGAAATTGTGTGGGCGCCTCAAATGGGAACCCCGACAATCTTTAATTCTGCCGAATATATTGTAAACTGAACTTAGCTGCATATGGCAAGCCGGCTGCAAATCATATCAAGCCAAAATTTAATCAACTTATCGCTAAGCAGCTTTGCCACACGTAGCTAATTGTATCATACAGTATATTTCCTGAGGCTAGGGATCATGGGAGTTCCCTTTTAAAATATCGTTTTGTAAGGCTGCGGCGTATCATCGGTTGCACCGGAAGTATTGTAAATACCGCTTACTCGTCAAGAGAGCTCTGACGCGTCGCGCTCACCAAATGATACTGTACTTAGGTCACTATCGAGTCATTTATGCGCAGTACTCAAGGAGTAACTATTTTTATTCGATGAAAGCTTTCATCACATAAATGGCCAATTTTCAATGAATGATTACCCATTTATTCTACAATCTTTTTGAAATCCCCCCTTAAACACTGCGAGTAAGCGCCTCTCTAACGACTCGGAAATGAAATGATTGTCTACTGCTGTGATGTCACTGGCCCTGCTTCTTCCTCATGGGCAATACGCGAGCTTTAATGTGGCGCTCTGCGCAAAATTCCCATCGTGTACAAATGTGTGTAGAAATAAACGTCCCTCATGTTACGGTACTGTCTGACGCAATCGTTTCCAACCGCGACCGATCAAACTCCATCAACAAACCGCAGCCACACACACGCGCAAACTCCAAAACAAAAAATCAAGGACATAAGAAGACGTATTGCGCAAGTCGATGTAAATCACGTTTCTAGCCAAAATTCTGGCCAAATATCTACGCCGCAAAAGTGGGTTGACAGTCTGAACACGCAGTTGAAATCGCACTACTCATTTACTTACGAGATTTATGACACCCCACATAGTAAACGCAACGGCCGCCAAGGAGATTATTTACTCTCTCACGGACTGAAACCACGCGGGTGGCGCTCGCCAATACGACGAAAGAAGGAAAAAGACGAAGAGAATAGAAAGAATGTGAGCGACTAGACGGGGAGGCGTCGCTACGCCCGCATTCCAATGACCTTCCATAAATATGCAGGGAGATTTTACTTTATCTGCGAGTCAACTACAAACACAGCTAACTGCAAGATGTCAGTGGAATAGTTCAATCTGCTACGATGCCATTATACCGTCGTCACACGAGGGGAAGAGTGGAAGTCTGAATTGACAGTAATTTATTTGGGGATCGCGAAGGGACAATATGACTAGCTGGGATAAGTGCAAAATGGGTGCCTTACTCGGTTTCTTATTACTGATCGAAAAATGTTGACTAAAAAATAACAGTATAGCTAGCTAAAATTATACGCCGAAGAGAAAAAGCGAACTTACCCTCGCCGTTTGAAGTAGACAACGAGAGCGATGACGACGAGGGCAATGATGATCGCGACAAGTGGGACCCACATGGGCAGCCCATCGCTGTCCTTGTCCTGCTCGGGCACCTTCAATTAAGCCTTGTTAATACTCTGGCGGCAAAAATGTTCAAATAAGAACTTTTACGAGCCTTTATACTCCATATTTTATCGTCAAAAAGGAGAAAAGGGATACTGTGCTAGATAAACCGCTCCAAAAGCTCATGTATTATCATTCTATTATTGATTGCATGTACAAAAGAAACTGATTATGATTCTTGGCGAAAATAGCGTCTCGCCACGAAGATAACGCTTTGAGGAGTTTATTTTAGCATGCTACAATGTGTGGCTCGTCATCATTTTACTGTTCGTAAGTGTTTTAGAATAACCACCCTCTTGTGAAGAAATTAAGCAAACTTCAAATACTGCTAACTACGCCGAAATGAGATGTGCGTGCCATTTCTTAAGCGTAGGGCGAAAACTCAATAGTTTGCAAGGCTCGCTCATTTATACTGTGAATTGTTATATCCAAACCATATAAATTATTGATTTTTTTTCCTACCCACGCTAAAGAAATCGTGCGCACGCCACGTATTCATGTGGAGAAGAGTGCTTCGGTTAAGCGTTTTTCAGTGTCATTGGAGATAATGCAACTGGCAAACCTTTGACAAGGCAATGTCCATGATAGGTTTCTTCGTTTCGTTCGGCGTCAACGCCGACGCGTTTGACGGGAACATCGTCTGATTGGTTTCAGCCATTTGCTCTTGAACGCTGATTGGTCAGACTTCTATAGTTTACTCTTCGCTGCAACTATAGTAGAATAAAACAAAAGGGAAACATTGCGCCTCAACGGTTCCTCGAGTGGCCGACTAGACTTATGCGCATAGATCATTTGATTATTAATTTTAATGAAAGCAAAGTTTCTACACTCCAAAAATGCTAAGACCCGTACAGCTTGCAGGGACACTTTGCGGAGAATTCGACATTTACTACACTAAACAAAGGGCAACTTGTACGCCTTTTAGCCAGCTTAGGTAGTAGTTCACACTAAAATGACGCCATGAAACACGTTCGTCGAAGTGTTCTAAAAAGCGCCAAAGTCGCTCCCACTCAACATTCTTCTCCACGACACAATTTAGCAAATTGCAAGTAAAACTAAAAAATATTATCCAGCTGGCGGAATTCGGTTTCGACGATAAAACCGATTTGCAAGTATGACATTCCATGTAGGCTGAAGAACGAGTTTATTTGCGGGAGTAAGATGCTGTCACATATCACGCGCCGAATGAAATATACAGTACAGCATGCGATTCCATCGTCGCGAATTACCAAGTTAAATAAAAATGATTGCATTCGAACTGTATGCGAGAGAAACTAAAGAGCGCATAGTATTGTAGCAAGCGCGCATAATAAAATACACAAAGCACACACGTAACGTTTACAGAAAAACAACACACACGCTTGGCCAAGAAGTTCGCAAGAACGAATAGTTACCACGATCGCAAAGTCAGCGACAACGACATCCCGTCGGTTGAGAGTAGTGGTGCCACGGTTTCGAAAGATTTTGGAGGGTTACGGTACTATATCATATTTTGTCTGCAGTATGATAAACAATGTCCCGCAATTAGCTTTAAAGAGAGAACTGCGGCCGCCTTTAACTATGGGGAATATGCTGTAGATTGTTTTCTGTTACAGTATGACAAGCTGGCTGCGAGCCAATTTTTGTCTCAATCGCCCCTCAGCAGTCTTGTCATACATGTAACAATAATCTACGGTATATTTCCTCAGGAAACTAGCTCATAAATTGTTATGAAAACTAAGATTTGAGGAATTGAGTGTCATCGCCGCATTTTCGTATGCGAAATTGAGACTCAATTTCTCTCAGTTCCTAATACTCAACAACTTTATGAAATAGACCGAGCTGAAACCAAAAGGTACCGTATATTCTTTACGGGATTCAACCACAAGATAACTACAGCAAACACCCACCATGGCAGCACTATTTGGAAGCATTGTAATGTCTCTGGTCAGAGTGGGCAATTGATTGATCGAGAATAATTAGATGCCCGCCAATCAGGCGTAACAAACAAAAGAAAACAACGGAATATGTATGTTCCAGTGTACGCATCGAATGTTATGGGAAAAGGAGTAGATTATGAAATAATCATAAATAATGTCTGAATATATCCACGTATAGCGTTGAAGGGAGAATATAAATAATTGCATTCGTAATTAGCTCTTAGCTCAACTCACCAACGCGCATTAATGTTTTCTTGTGACAAGGAAAATGACAGATACAGTAAGATTACCGCCGTACTTTTCAAATATGTGTTTCGATCGAATTTCGCAAGAGAAGTAAGCAATCACTGATGAAAGAGAACGCATTGAGAATAAAAAAAGTAGACAGTACGATAATGGGATAATAGTCGGAGCGTGTCAGGCATAATTTCGCATGTTAAATTGATGTTTCGCTGCATGGCTACGGGCGAAACATATGCCAACATCCGGAAAAGGCTAAACATGCGATGCGGTAATGTGCACCGATGATACGCGGCCAACTCCGGATGGATGCTGGGACGATATGCCACGCGTAGTTCTCCACACTCGCACTAATTAAGCCCCCTTAACCGATTATTAGCTCACTTCGCTGGCATGCAAATCAGAGAATTATCGATTAAACTTTGAATCTGAGAATGAATTAAAGGGCGTATCGTCCCGACACGATCAGTAATGTAGCAGTACACTGTATAGTCAGGGAAGAGGTGGAACGCTGGGAGACAAAAATTAACAAACATAAGATGGTCAGCGAAGAGAGAAAAGTCGGAAAGTCAAATAACA
>NIUQ01004285.1:0-14317 GCA_002796945.1 Plectus sambesii
ACGAAATAAAACCATTTCTGGTAAGTAGTACGCATCGTGCTGGGACGCCGGCGCTGGCGGGAGGCTCGATTGGTAGTCGGAGGATTGCCACCGACTACATTAGTACTTTCATCAAAACAGCAAGGGTGCACATCCTTCACATGCACAATTTACAAATAATATTAGGTCATTGAAGTCCATATTTATCTTCAATATTTTCAGAAGTATTGCACCCAAGAGCGTTATTTTAGACACTGACTTTATGCACGGTAGGTTCAGTGCATAACGGTCTGTTGGATTTCAAGAGAAAATGCTTTAAACGTTCACATTGGGTTGGTTGAAGGGCCAATTCGTTTCTGATTACCTAATTCACGGCAGAACGTCATAGCCTTATCAATTCAAAAATGTCCCCACATTTGGTTTAATTTTAAAAAATTACGCTATTCTCATTGTTTCCCTATTTTACCTCGTTTATTGACCAAATAAAGGGAAAAACGCAACCCTATCAATCTTACGCATCAAGACTATCTCTTGCAAAGACATGTTCGCTTCGCCGCAATTTTCTCTAGGTGTGCTTTATATCATCCGTAGATTTGAGTTACTAGCGAAAAATAACTTGATATTTTATTTATTGCAGACTGCACCGTTAAGCAACAAAAGAGACGACGAACTGCTTCCGTAATTCATAAAATAGCATGAAATTTGATTTACCAATACGTCCAGTTTTCCGAATTTGTTGACAGTTTCGGCGATGAGTCGTTTCGTATCTTCCTCATTGGTTACGTCGCCAACGACGACTAAAATTTTATCCTCGGTACTGCCAGCGCTGAGCAGTTGCTTCTTCGTTTCCTAGAAAAGAGCGCTTAGGAGTGGTACATGTGCAATAATTATTAAACGACATTTCTTCAATCTTCAACGTCTTAATTTTGACGTCATGATCCAAACCTAGAATGGACGAAATTTTACATATATTGTAATTCAGTGAAGCTGTCTGCAAGAACTTTACACGTGAATAGTTCCCCATTTGCGCGAATTATCAAAAATGCGTTTTCAACACCACCATGTCAGCTTCGCGATGAAATAAGAAAACTCTTTCAAATGCATCATTCAAACCTCAAGTTTTTCGGTATTCCGTCCAGTTATTGTCAGCGTTGCGCCTTGTTGCGCTAACAAAAGAGCCGTTCCTCTGCCAATTCCGGAGCTTGATCCTGAAATTATATCATAAATACGAATTTAGCACGTGAGTTCAAATTTCATGCATGTGATGGATAGCTTCACAATGAAATTTGCACCTTGTTCAGAATTGTTTGAACTTTCAAATGGTTCAATTTGATGCAGTCGTATTTTATATCAGTGCTACATTTATCAACTCCGCCACCAAGCTACTCAAGATCGCTGGCGCCGGTCCCAAGCCCGGAGAAAGGAGTAGGGTTGGGCGTCGGGCTAGCTCCCCGGCCCCGTAAAACAGCCATTTGCTACGGAAACGACAAGCGAAAACCAAAGAAATCAAGAATCTCCGCTGGGACACTCTGCCACTGAATGTGTGACGACGAGGGAGGAAAGCCATCTGGTTGTCCCAAGTCTGATGAGGGGCGGAGTCGTTTCGGCAACAACAACGACCCGAATCGCGACTTGGAATGTAAGAACACTCTATCAAGCCGGCAAACTCGGGCAACTTCTTCGAGAATTTGACAACTACAATCTCGATATTTTGGGAGTATGTGAAATGCGTTGGCTGGGAAGCGGCAAGATTATCAGCGACGGCAAGACGATCATCTACTGTCGCGGAATTCCGCGAAAGCATATTAATTTCAGAATGATTTGTATAGATCATGGTAGCTATTACTGTAATGCGAGTCTCGTTACGGTCTGTCAGGGACATCGACGAGATTGTCCAAGACAGCCGTATTATTGTATCCTTTTGCCGCGTCGCGTGTTTTAGGGGTTGTCTATTGTCCCGCTGTTATGTGGGAGACTAGCCATTCGCGCCCCTTGTTATGTCACCTACGCGCGCGCTTGTATATAGGTTTTACAATGGCGCGCTAGTTTATTGCATGCCATTGGTAGGTGAGGTCGTATGACCTATTGATGAGGGCGCGCGCTTGGGCGGGTGTAAACCCCGATAAAGACCAGGCGTAGCGGTCCGGCATGTATATAAGGAAGTGTTTTCGTGTCGCACATTATTATGAATCCTGCGTGATTCGTTAGACGATAGCCGAGAGTCGATCGCGGATCGTGCTCGTTCGGAATACGTCGCTGGTGTTGCGTTGTTCGTAGACCGATTGTGGTCTAGTGTGGAGAATAGAGAACGGCCAGACGGTCCACCTCTCGGCCTCGTGGCCCTCCGCTTATTTGTCTCGCAGTGCCCGTTTGCCCCTCTTTTCGCGTGTGTATACCCAATAAAGAAAAAGTGTAACGTGGTGGCAACGATACACAAGAAAACCCCTGCAAATTCAAAATTCCACTGAACCTCAATCTACAATACGATCTCGTCAAGAATCAAGACAAGATCAAACAACCCCAATTCAATTCACTTTGTCGCAAGGGGCGACATCTACTCCAGCCACGATGAGCGGCACGAATTCGGCGTGGGCATCGTCCTCAACGAATCAGCAGCGAAATCGCTACTCGGGTGGAAACCAGTTAGCGATCGAATCATCACCGCCCGCTTTCTTTCAAAGCACGCAAAGACAACCATCGTCCAAGTCCATGCCCCGATTGAAGGTTCCAAAGACCACGAGAAGGACGCCTTTTATGAGCAGCTCAACGACATCCTCGCTGACATTCCGAAGCACGACGTACTCATCTTCATGGGCGACATGAATGCAAAAATCGGAAGTGATCGACGCGGCTGGGACAACGTGATCGGTCCTCATGGTTCCTCAGCAAGCACCAACAACAATGGAGAGCGTTTTCTCTCGCTCTGCAGCTTGCACGACCTTGGCGTTGGGAATACGTATTTTCCGCACAAGACCATCCACAAGAAGACGTGGCGCTCGCCCGATGGCAACACCCACAACGAGATCGACTATATCTGCATTGGAAGTCGGTGGAGATCATCCATTCGCGATGTTCGGGTATTCCGTGGAGCTGATGTGGGGTCTGATCACCATCTTCTCGTGTCAACGATTCGGCTCAAGTTCAAACGGACGCCAACACGGATGGTCATCCGCCCATTCGCAGTGGAGAAGCTGAAGGACCCCGCCATCAAGCAATGATTCCAACTGGAGCTGAGAAATCGGTTCCAACCTCTCCAAGACATCGAAAGTGTGGAACTTGAAGACCAGTGGACAAACATCAAAGAGACAGTGGTCGGGGTGGCCGAAGAGGTGCTCGGATGGAGGCGCGGGACGCAACGCGAACGTTGGATCCAGGAGAGATCTTGGGCTCTGATCGATGAACGGAAGCAGGCCAAACAAAGGCGCGAACAAGCAAAGACATCAGAAGCAAAAGAAAACACCGATGCCCAATATCAACAACTCGATCGACGGGTCAAGCGCAGCTGCCGGGCGGACAAGAAGGCTTGGCACGAGCAGAAATGTGCAGAAGCCCAAGAAGCCGCTGATAAAAACGATTCCAAGACCCTCTACCGCATCGTGCGTGAACTGACCGGAGGACGGAGCAACGCCAACGCCCCGATCAAGGACAAAAATGGGAAGGTTCTGCTGACCAAAGAAGAACAGAACGCGCGCTGGATGGAGCATTTCCAGGAAGTCCTGAACCAGCCGGCGCCAACTGCCCCGCACGACTTTTCTGCGATCATTCCCATTGACCAACTGGATGTGAATGTGAACCCTATTACACGGGCAGAAGTCTTGAAGGCCATCCAACAGCTCAAGAACAACAAGGCGCCGGGCCTGGACTGGATTTCTGGGGAGATGATCAAGTGTGGTGGCGACGAGATGGTCCAGCACCTGACCAACCTACTCAACACCTGCTGGTCTTCGGAGCGAGTCCCCTTGGATTGGAAGAAGGGCGCCATTGTCAAGCTACCAAAGAAGGGGTCGCTTATGGACTGCAACAACTGGCGAGGAATCACGCTCTTGTCCGTCCCTAGCAAGCTCTTCTGCACCATCCTGCTGAACCGACTACGTCGCGCTGTGGACCAGGTATTGCGCGAAGAACAAGCTGGATTTCGTCAAGACCGTTCTTGTATGGATCAGATTTTCACGCTGCGTAACATCATCGAACAATGCGCCAAAAATCAAAAACAGCTTTTGGTCAACTTCATTGACTTCATGAAGGCATTTGACAGTGTTCACCGGGAATCGCTTTGGCGGATTGTGGCAACGTATGGCATCCCAGATCGATTTATCAACATCTTTAAGAACCTCTATGAAGGCTCATCCTGTTGCGTCAAGACGGATGACGGAACCACGGACTTCTTCACCATTGAGACGGGCGTGAGGCAAGGATGCGTCCTGTCCCCTTTCCTCTTCCTGCTGGTGATGGACTTTGTCCTCAAGCGCTCGATGGATATCCCAGGAGCCAGAATCAAATGGCGAAATCAATCCCGCCTCACTGATTGCGATTTTGCGGATGATGTTGGAATGCTGGCTACCACCAAACCCGCCCTTCAGCGTATGACCATCAGCCTGGAGGAAGAAGCGGCGAAAGTGGGGCTGCGCATCAGCGCTGAGAAGACGAAAGTTTTGACCGTCAACCGGAAGACCAAGGCCAACATCACTGTGGGCGACAAGGAGATTGAAGAGGTGAAAAAGTTCACGTATCTTGGGAGCGTCATGACTGGGGACGGCGGCAGCGATGAAGACGTGGATGCGAGGATCGGAAAAGCAGCAGCTGTTTTCAAACGCATGCGGCCGATGTGGTCCTCAGCATCAATCAACGAAGGCATTAAAATCCGCCTATTCACCACCATCATTGTGCCGACTGCCCTATATGGCTGCGAGACGTGGAGGCACACGGAGAGGATTGCCAAGAAGCTCAACGTCTTCCAACAACGTTGCCTCCGACGGATATTTCGCATCTCCTACCTTGAGCATAAGACCAATGACAAGGTTTTAAAAAGAGCAAACGTCCACCGACTGGAGGCGATTGTCACAGAACGAAGGATGCGCCTCGCAGGCCACGTTCTACGAATGAACGACGACAGGCATCCAAAGACTGCCATGAGATGGACCCCGAGAAATGGAAAGCGACGAGTCGGTGCCCCTAGAATAACCTGGAGGAGGACATTTATAAAAGATCTAGAAGATTTCCAAGACCCAAACATCCGATGGGTGGACGCCGAGCAAATCGCGGCGGACCGACGAAATTGGCGATCGCTTGTTGCCCGATGTGCAGGAATGCACGGGGGGAACTAAGTCTAAGTCTAAGTCATAATCAATAGAAATTTATCACTACGCCCCGTGGTAAAAATTGCTTTAAAATTTGAGGGTGCTCGAATCGACCGCCATATTTCTTGATTCAAAATATGAACCTAATAAATTTTTTAAGCAAAAGAAAGCTCATCATTTAGGCTTTTCAGTGATGTACTGTTCATTTGATTCCATTTATTTTTAGTGGCATAATTATTCACTCTTATTAATGTGACCGGAATGAGGACCCGGCCGGCATAAGGTCTACCAACGATCGCAGAGACAACTCATTAAGAAACATTCAAGACCGAATACTGTAGGCTAAAGCCAAGTACAGTGCGACGTCGCGCGAAAATAAGAAATGTTGCTCACTTGGCCTAAAGCGATGTTGACGGTTCTTAGCACGCGTTCGAATTTACCGCGCTTTACCTACGACTGCTTTCGAATTTATCGTTTTTTCGAATTAAGGTATTTAATTGTCTCTATTAGGTGTGGCCGACTTTACAATAAAGATTACATAACTTTCTTTTATAAAAGGTAGAATTTTTATGTCGTCGTTGACATATATTCTTCGGATGCGCGAAGGGCGCAATCGTACCGGGTTTTTCCGAGTATAAGCCCCGGGGCTTGTAATAAGAATTGGCACTTTTCGCCTCTCTACTTTGTCCCCAAATAGAAGCCCCGGGCTTCTATTTGGAAAATTCAGTTACATAACGCTTTTTGCAGCACCAATCATACTTGTATTTTGCGTCGTTTTTCCATCTTTTAAATTAAGCTAGCACGCAAATAATGGAAGATCTATATGATATTTGCAAATCCTGTTAGAGAATGCGGTATTTACATGTAAAATTCACTTTAAAAAACTTCTTTTCATGCATTCATGTTGATCATTTTTCGGCTCCAAATATAAGCCCGGGGCTTCTATTTGGAAAGTCAAACCGAATAGAAGCACAGTGGGGCTTGTATATGGGGGGCTTCTAATCGGAAAAACCCGGTACTGAAATGCCTCACGATCATAAAATCGATTGTGTTGCGTTCGAACTGACCTTAAATGATATAATAGTAACAATCAACCAATCAAGGCAATCTCTAAGCGAATAATAGTAATGGCCACAAGCGACTTCTCGTCTGCTGGTATAGTCTTATTGGCCCGGTTTCATATCGCGTACTTTATCATTGCGTAAAGTCCGACTTTAGTTAAAGGATAGGCCTTAAGTACGACTTTAGCTAAAGTACGCGATGTGGAACCGGCCCATTGCACACAGTGTTCGCGCTAAAATAAGGTCCAAGGATGAGCAGCAAGTTCTCAGCCTGCTCCATCGTCACAGAAATTTCTGCTGTTAAGTCTCGATTTCTGTGATGATGCTCATGAATATATCTAAGACAGCATTGTTTTAGTTTTCCTGAAGCGTAAAATTCAATGCGATTCTACAAAGAGCAAAATTAACGGCGATATCGCAAGTCATTTTAAGGGTTGAAAGTCATTTGATAGCTGAAAAGCTTTTTCAATAAGAAGCAGTAGAGTACTAATGTGGCACTTATTAAAATATAGTTTCGTGAACAAATAATGCCAATTAACTGAGAGCACTTTATTTGATTATCAGCGATATATAACCAAGTAGCATTTCAGACTTGTTTGGTTGGAACAATAACCTATGGTTCATTTTCACCGGCCCCAGGCAGCACAGTTCTGGAAGGCGACACTGTCACTTTGACTTGCAAGCCTTACGCACACTTGGACGGTACAGTAGTCACGGCCACCTGCTCTTCCGCCGGAGTGCTATCGCCAACTTCACTTTGTTTGCCGGTAAGACCTTTTGAAAGACAGAAAGAGGCCAATTTGACAACGCTGTTGGGATCGCGACTGATGCGGTAATGATTGCGTGAAGCGCGCGTAATGGCCAGTTGTGGCGATGGGCGTTTAGAATTTCCCCGCGCCAAGGCAACTGAATAGTTTGCGCGCTTCACGCAATCATAATCCCACCAGCTTTGTCAAATTGACCCTTGGCTGCATGTTTTGGTGATGGCTTTTTTAAAATGCTTTCGGATTTGACTCTTGCACCTCAATCACGCCTATTACAGTAGAATCTGGATGTAAGAGACTTTTCGAATTCCTCTAAACTCTTTTTCATATCTGAAGTTTACTGTACACGCACAATAATATTTTATCCTAATTAATTGAAGGAATTGCCTTTCTCGAATTTTGGTAGTCGATTGTCTAGGCTTAAGCTTTTGTCTCTGCAGTGTACTCTTGAGAGAGCAAATGCGAATTTATTAACCTTTATCGTATATAGTGTATCATCGACGTATTGCAGCATAGATTTGCACGAATTTAACATTCAGAAAAGTTAAACTATCAAAGGATCTAAAAAGCAGTTTCAAAGATAGTTTTCAGCTATATAAACGACAGTACTACAAATATTTGAAAAACTCCCCAGGTTTTACAAGTAATAATATTTTTATATATGAGTTTTAGTGCCCTGATACTACGTGGATTTACGATTCAACCACAGACCGATGCTTCAAGGCCTTCGCTGAAACGGCAGTACCCGGCGTGTGTACCAAAGATGTGCCTTGCGCCGGCCTCGCAGCTCAGTATGGTGCTCCGACCGCTCTGGCGTATACACTTAACTTTCAAGCGCTCTTGGGTGAGTTTTTTGAAGCGCACTAGTTATCCGAAATTACTTTTTGACATATACAAAAACTAGTACCAACTGTGGTTCAGCGTTTCAAGCCTAATGGATATGTTCTAAGAAGCAAAAAGTTTCATTAGCTGTTTTTCGCCCCTAAATGATACATGCTGACCCCTAAATGACCCTAATATGACATATTATCATTCCAAAGCAGTAGAAAGGGAACCTCTACAGAGTAAAGCATGTTTGTAGTATTGCTTTATTTCAGTATAGAAAATATTCAATCTTTCAATATTAAAGTCCTCTAATGATTGCTCTGGTCGATTATTTTTTCAACCTAGGCTTAAGGGGGCAGTTATTGGAGGATATATGTTATCTCACAGGGATGGCTGACAGGAAGGTCTTAAGTGCTTTGTTGGTTAGACGTGTTATGCAGTGCTTTCGCTTGAATTGCCGCATCTCACGCTGTGACCTGTGCCCTATTTTTTCCTCAGTTTTTGATCGCCTTCATAACAAAGCTTTTTCTTTAAAAAAACAGTGGTGTCGATTTCATTTACTTTTGTCCTAATTTCACAAGTTTATCGATTGGCGACTCTTTGTTTCCGTTTTAAAATATAATTGTGGGGAAAAACGTGCCGTTTCGGGGCAGAATCGATCAATTTAGGGAGCAGACAACATCGCAGCTAATTTCAATTTCCACTACCATTTCTAGTTAATATTTATAGAGAAGTCGAATAGGATCTGAACACGAGTTTGAAAAGCCCTTCTACGGGAACAAAAATGAACGACACATAATTGAATGCAATAAATGCGATATTTCAGATGCCGCCCAGATTGGTATTGACAATTCGGTTTCAAGTATAGATGAATTCTATGTGGGAATCGGGGATCCAGTGGTCAACGATCAATATCAGCTCGACGACGGCACTCCTGTCCCTTATCCCAGCATCTTCCCATACTTCGTAGGCGTCAACCCAAGTGACGGACCGGCAAACGCTGATAAACAAATAATAATTAGCGTCATTGGCACTTTGGGAGTTGACGATGTTACTTGCGTTCCGGCGGGGGGCAAAGGAAGCATATGTCAAATTCAGCTGACGCCTTAACCTATGGCATTGAGTTAGCTATATGAATGTGATATATTTCTTGAAATTTTAATTTTGCGCACTTCACAGTCATGTGACTTCGAGAAATGTTAGTTTCATAGCTCAACTCTCTTAATAAGCATAAAAATTGATATCCTTTGCTTTGCATGTACAAGATGGGCCAAAAAAGGATACTCGTGAACTTTGTGTTTATATCAAGTACTTGACCAAATTACGTCAAATTTTAACAGAACACGTACCTATGTATCCTAAATGATGTATTGAAATTTCAAAGCGTTCGGTTTTTTTGATTACTCGAACAACTTTTTGAAGTGTTCCAAATATCCACAATAACAAATAATGCTAGTGTCAAATGCGCGGGTCTCCTGAATTAGGACCGTTTTTAGGCCTGCGCCGTCTGTGTTCGCTATCGTTGCTCGTTTTTGTTCCGTTTTCATGCTCNACACAACACTACGATTTGTTTTTTGAATAACTTGGCCCGGAATCATCCAACCTAGTTGAAACTTTTCATAAATAATCTGCAGAAGTTGGGGTTGCGTTTGAAGAAAGAATCATTGAATTCAGTAGTGGCATTGTCATGATATGGGTAGGCTAAGATGAGGTCTCCTTTTCAAGCGCGATACCAGTACCCTTCACGCGTCGCATGCATTTGGCTTCAAAATGAGTGCTTTTATTTGCTTGCACATATCTTGACAGCACTACTATAGAATTCAATGATTCTTTTTCCAAACAAATCCCAGCTTCTGCGAATGATGCATATTAGGTTTGAGTTCAGTTGGATCATTTCGGGAGAAAATACTAAGCAAACATATCTTTTCATTATTTTTTAGACACTCGGCATGTGCAAATATCTCGTACTTTTTCAACGTATCATAAAATAACGAAAAATGGACCAGTTTTAAAGATTATAAATACAAAATCTAAGTTAAAGAGAGCTCAAAAAGATGCAAAAAGCCGCATTGAATTTGATTGAGTTTTATCGGAGTTACATGTCATCAAACGCGCATCATTATTTATGGACCACCGTGAAAAGATCGTGTTTTATTCTTGATTTGTGAATCATACTAAATAAATTGCTCGTGTGGCTATCAGGAAAAACCGATCAAATGAACCTCCCTATTGATAGTTGAGTGAGTAGTATAATGACACTAGGCATTTCTGACAACATTTTACTTGACAAGACAAATTTCTTCACAATAATATTTTTTAGCACAGAAGTGGAAACAAATAAAGAAGAACACTTAATTCCATTCAAAAGCATTGGTCATTTTCAGGCGCAACGTTACAGGGCGGGGCATCTACAATCGTCCACGGTCAAACGAGAAAGGTCAGTACAGTATGTTAGGTCAAAATACGGCTTAATACAAAGGGATTTTGTAATATTTTGGAATGAGAATGTAGGATATTAGCTACAGCATATTCTCGCGCACAACAGACTGCTTCGTAAACCTAAAAGGAAACATGTACACGCAAACCTAGTTACTTAGGCTTCTGCGCAACTACCACCAAAAGTTCTCTACCATCGAGCTTAAAGGGAGGCAGATTCATTGGTGAATAATCGCAAGTTTCAATCAGAAAGTTTTCCGATTCCAGAAAAATATTCATAACGTCTTTGTCGAACTGGAAACCATGCATATCTGTTGTTAATCCGAATCCTTCAAGTTGCTCATCTGTGATGGACTCTCTAACGCGCGATCTGTCTCGCACATTTTCGATGAAACCAGGCAATGGGCGCGTTTTATGAACAAGATAATTCTGCATTTCTTCCACCGCCTTTTGAACAGCTTCTGGTTTCGTAACTCCGTTATATGGAGTCATCATTTTCGCGAAAAGTTTTCCACCTGGCTTCAGCAAGCGATGAACCTGAAAAATAAGTCAAAGTTATGTATAAACTATTCTTCTATGATTGTTATTATTGTATTCAATTCTATTGTTCATGTCTCAGTGCGTAAACCCCATAACCGACAAGTTTTAGGTTTAGTCATAGCTGACATGCGCATCAGTGATGCTTAGATTTGAAGGGCGCATTTTCGGCGGAAAATGTCCACTAAACTGTTTGTAAAAGGACTTTCTATCCGGCCGGTATACACCCATGTGTTGGTTTACTATGGTACACTGCGCATGCGTGTAGGGCGTGTAATAACTCAATATGGGCACTACACGTATCATTTGCGCATCAATGACGCGTAGTCAGATGAAAGTCATGCCTAGAACTTACACACCCCTCACCTACTGTAAAGCATCCCCTAAACGAACACAAAGTGCATTAAATAATTTTTACATCCTATCGTGTCAAATAGTTCTTTGGTAAGATTTGTCACTCGGTCCCACACAGATGGCGCGCAACATTACATGCTGCACTGAACTCTAATCAGGTGACAATATTTTGGTGAGATGTATAATACGGCCACAAAGAATGAATGCACGAACCTGCTTGAACGCTTCAACCACCTCTTCTTCTGTCAGAAAATGAAACACGCTTGAAGCCAAAACGGCGTCATAGCCACCTTCTTGCAGATGGTCAATCACTTCTTTGTGCGGAAAAGGCCCCTCGATCAGTGTAAGATTCGATAACTTGGATGGATCCAGTTCTTCGATCCTTGTCGCTAAAATGCGAAGTTGGTCTCCAACCAGCTCGCATGCCGTATAATGACCCATACTTTCCTTCTTGAACGTCTGAATTTAAAAATCCAACATTAATATTATCCAATAATACAATAGCCAACAATAATAAATGACATTCTGATATATAAATGACAGAAAGTTTTTATGGCATATTTGCCAAAATTTCTCCAAATTTCATCATTCACAACGTAATTTTAATCTCATCAGAACACAGACCACGCAATATTTCGATAATTTCATGTGAACACGTTTTAATGCGATACTGTGAGTCTCGCGATATTTGAGATGGTAGAGCGATCGCACAATCAATCGCAATACAGAATGCATCCGAAGTTTACCTCCATAAGATACGGCGTTCCGTAAGCTGCTCCGATCTCCAGCACATTTGCATCAGACCGTGAGGCGATCTCGACAAACTCCTTAAACTCCTGCACAGGCTTGTTAGTCATTCCTCCATACTGTTTGCCATCGGTGTTCGTTAAAGTCACTATGCGTCCATTTTTTTCCTCAGGCAATTGCAGATTTCTCTCTCGCGCCTCTTCCACTGCCTTCTGAGCACAGAGTTTCATAGCGGCAACTGTAGTCTTTGTTTGCTTAAGCGACGACGGTATGAAGGAACTTATGGCTTAATGCCAGATGAATACTGATCTGAAACAGAATATTCATACCAAGTTGGACATTATTAAACGAGTGAGAACATGCACTCAGTTCTTCGACAATATTCGATGGAAACAGATTCTTAGTGTTAGTCTCTACCGAGCTAAGGTTATTAAGGTAACAACAGTTATATCCAGCAGCCTAAAGGGCCGAACAGAGTCAACGGTCGACGTTCGACGTCCCAAATTCTTAATGCAATAATCAAGAATAACTCAACGGACGTGAAGTTATTCTTGATTATTGCATTAAGAATTTGGGACGTCGAACGTCGACCGTTGACTCTGTTCGGCCCTTAAGAACCACCTATAGCTTCATTAGTGAACTGGAGGTAAGGCCAACGCGCGGGCGAATGCTTTGGCAACTGAAAACAGCGAACTGTCTCTGCGTTTATCTAACCAAGCAGCAAACACATCAGTATCAGTGATCACAATGATTTTATGCCTTTTGTAGTTTGGTGCTGATATAGAGAATGCTCGCGCGCGATCAATCCGGACACAAATGCCAAACACCAGCACGCGGATATAAACCATCGTTTTATAAAACATAGGGCGCTTAAGCAAGGCAAGGAGGATGCGTGCCAATGTTTCATATGGTGATACTGAATATCCTCGCACTGCTATTAGCAACGTGCAATCCAGACACCCATCTTCGGCTGTAGGAACCGGCAGTCAGTTTCAAAAAATTTTCGAATAGGAGAAAATCTGGTAAGGATCTACGGAGCGTAATCTTAATAACATAATTGTAACATAAAAAATTTCGAAAGGAAAAGGTCAATTTGAATGGAGAAAGTTCAACTGAACACTGCAACCCCCGTGCCGACTTTTCTCATCGATGTTTACCGCGCAACATACAGTAGTAACAATAAGCAGGTCTTGGTGGGGTCTGCAGCATATGAACAGTTATATTCAGTGGCTCATTAAGTGATCGAATGAGTTTTGTAAAAAAGCCGACGGCTTCCTTTAGAAAATCATTGGCTCCTTCCTATTTTCTATCCTCAACTTTTATACTGAAGAGAAAATGAAATAATGGCGGAAATTGATCAAACTTGCTCATAGCATTGATATCAGTGCATGTTTGTATCGAATCATGCCCGGATAACTGCATTAAAATATGATAACGCCCAAATGTCATTCAAAGTTACGTGCGTTTAAAGTGTAATGAAACAACGACTATATCAATCAAGATGCCTATCGATCTGCACTTTTAAGTCTCAGTAACACCTGAAATCGATGCATTTGATTTGAACTGACTGTCATAAGAGATAAGAAGTATTAATATTAGCACTGACGAGATGGCTCAAGTCTTCAAGCAGAGATCAGAATACGGAAATTCCAGAGGCTCTGCAATGCAAATTAGAACAAGAAAAGAACTGTCAGCGGAGTATGGGTACGATTTTTCGACGATCGCGCGCATCGTGAAGCAAGAACAGAAAATCAGATGTATTTTTAAGGTTGCATTTTTAACCGTTTATTTCTATTTCTTGTGAGGTTTTTCCATCAAATTAAGTCATTATGAGGGTAAAGCAGAATGTCATAGGATATTAAGAGGTGAGATATTTTCATAACTGTAAGAAGTTTACATTTGTTACACTCTGTAAATTTGAGATTAACACGTGCAGAATATAGTCAACTGCGTTTATAACGCCTGGCTCTATAACGTCACTGGCTTTATAACGTCGGTCCTTGGCTGGTCCCGTGTACTATGTTTTGTACAGGGCTAACTGCCTTTATAACGTAACTGTCTTTATAACGTTGGTCTTTGGCCGGTCCCTTGACCGACGTTATAAAAGCAGTTGACTGTAAAACAAACATCGCGGACAGCGTGTTTTTCTTCTCAGAAAGAGCCTAAAGGATTCAATTTGAAAGATATGCGTTGTACTTTCGAATTGTCCAAAACAGAGTCTATTTGAAAAGGTTCTATGCAGTCCTACATGGTGAAACTTTTCGAACAGAGTAGTCCAGCAACACCAACCCAGAGATCAGTTGATTTAATCCTCTGA
>NIUQ01004286.1:0-14210 GCA_002796945.1 Plectus sambesii
GAAGCCGGAAAGTACCAGCTGTTCATCGATCAGTATTCCTCCCATATTCTTACGATGATCGAAACCTCCAATATACCGAGTTTTATGCGACTCAAAGAGATCTTCAAGCAACCTGGCAAAAAACCCCAGCTCGTCTCAAATATGACGCAGAAGATTCAAGAGATTGGCAGGTGAGTCGCCACCCGGTGTCGGTAGAAGAGTTTTTATTCATGCCGGCGACATTTTTACTCATTCAGATTTTCAATCGGTGTCGGTAAACGGTAAATTTTTATACGTGAGAGAGTTGAAATCTATGGGGAACAAAAATTTGATGACTTTTTAGAAAGATCATCATTTAGGATCTAAAATTCTTGAAGATTCTTACCGCAAGCCAGCTGGCCATACTCGCATAGTCAAAGTTCATGGTCATATTCAATTTTCACCTATATTTATCATACAGACGCAGGCTAGTGTGAGATTTGCTCCTTCTGAAACTACTAATGCACATTCGTTTTCTAAAAAAATTAACAACTATTTATTGCGTCAATATTTTCACGATTTTGTACTTTAAACTCATCGGGAGCAAAGATTATTGATTCAACGGAGGCTGTGCTCTGGTTCTCGTCTTAGTCAGAGTCCCTTGAAAGTGCACGAGAACACGGTGTGGACAGGAGAAGGATATTTCCTGCTTCCATTATTTATGCTATTTGCTTTATGTAACCAGTGTAGCTATATGCGTAATTGCCAATGGACACACATAAATAAGCTGCGGAAAAAGTAATGAGCAATACGCAAACGACAGAGTTATGGCAACAGTATAGCATTATTATCCGGCAGCATTAGCTAATCAAAGAGTATAGTGTTTTGAGCAGTTCTGCTGAGGCATCATAACTGAATGCTTGGGGGAATCACTTTTTAATTCTTATAATACGAAAGAGTTTCACAGGAGGGCAACCGTTATCCCATAATACTTCCCAACACAATCAACCGACATTATTTCTTATTTCGACGTATCGATATGAAAGACCTTTTACATCTTTTATTCTTACTTAAAAAAGGATTTAAAAATGGTTCGAACCTTTCCGCGATTTATATAACTTTCAATCGATAGATATACTGTTACTTTTAGAAGCTTCACATTCCATGCTTTATGAAAAAGGCATTAAGGTCCCAGTACGATAACCGTATAGTAGACCAAAATTGTTCTGTTTTGAGCATGATAGCATTACGATATTGGCTTATTTCGTATAAGTTATGCGACTACAGCATTTTTCGAATAAAGAGCTAAAAATAAGGCCTTGACACATATCGTAGTTTTACCGACTGATAACCGTAGGAATGCGGAAAGTTCCGAAATATTTCAAGCTGCTTTTATCAATTTTCAGCTCGGCAGCATTTATTACGTGTTAAGCTGTCGAAGGACCATTCCGACTGGTTATTTTCAGATCGTCTGAGAACATCGTGCTGTACTCTTCCCAGTTCGTGCTACGGGCCTCAGCAAAAGGGAACTGCAACATCACCGTCATTCCATTGACTGAGCTCAGCGATCGAGGCAGTTTTGCCTTTCGCAAGAAAAACTATCCATACTCGTCCCTGTTCTTCAAGGCCACCATCAGCTTCAAAGACAAAGGCGACTTTTATGAGCAAACGGTAACACCCACAATTGCTCTTGTACATGTGTGGTTACTGTAGTCTGCCGTTGAACCCCTAAGAATTGGAGACTTAGAAATGATATTAACTGAATTTTGACAAAACTGACGCGTTCAGGTTTCTCCATTTTTACTATTTGTTTTCCGCAAGAGTCCAAAATCAGCCAGTGCTACTACATAGAACGTAAAGCTACCACTTTGCCGCTACCCAACACTACTTTATAGAACGATATTACGGTAAATGGGTATGAATGATCGATATCCCCCCACATTTCAAGCACCCTGCTTACCACAATCGCAACTGTTTTATGGAGCAGCTCAATTTGAGAACTAAATCTATCGTCTGCAAGCGTCGCACCGGCTTGCTAGCATGTTGAATAGCGTATCGAATATGGGGTCAGTAATGCACATACAAGTAAAATATCAGTAAAAATCTCTCTGTACTCTTTGAATATATCGTCTATCATCACTTATGCCTATTTCAGGAACTAAAGTATCGGTTCAGTCGACCATGCGCGCCGAACGCCGGAGTGGCCGGCGCCGAGGGTGTCGACCTGCCGAGTCTGGTCGAGCTCTTCTACTTCGTACTGATCGGGCTACTTGTTGCTGCCGCCTCCTTCAGTTTAGAGCTATTGTGCGGTGGCAGCAGTGGAAAAAAATCGGAGGAGGAATTAATGAGTGACAAACAGATTGCTCTGACCGCCGGCAATTTCGCATTTATTCAAAACTATCACAACAAGTATGGCATGAACAATCAGATAAACGGCAATCCGTACGGGAATAACTATGCTACGGGTAAGAGCAATAGAAATGTTTTAATTGACACTGCAAATAAAATGCAATTAAAGGCCAGTTTCATGAAACTAGTGTGTATGTTAATTAAAGATATCTATCTATATTTACATTAAAATTAGTCAAGAAACTGGCCCTAGGCCGTTTGCTTCCACGAGCATCTGATAGGCAGTGATCTCAAAGACGACGACGTCTACGTACCCATGAGAGTTCGTTTCCCGACATGCAAATGAAGCGATATATGTTTAGGACCTTTTGCTTCTTTCCCCCGCCTTTTATTACACTCGCTGCTTTTCAAATGCAGAGAATTGCTCTTTTTTATGTCAAAATTGTTGATAGTTGAGCACGAATTAATTGACAACGCAAATTACGCATTAAGCTAATGATTGGGGTTGGATAAGTCAGTATTGTCCGGCTATTCTTCATCCACTTGCGTTGAGTCAACTCCGTTTGGAGATCTAATTTACCGTATATAACTGAATAGAACCCCCTTTCAAATACTTCCCTCTTCGGCCATTCGAAACAGAAACAGAGCCTCGGGGCTCTGGTTAATCATATAGAGTAAATTGACTTGAAAAAAATAGTGCCGCTCACAATCGACGAATGCATACCGCATATCCTTTTTGTTCGGGAAAAACAATATTTATTCATCTATGAGTGGCAGCTCCACAGTGCGAGTCAGTAAAATATCGTTGGCTGATCGCGTTGGGTGTCTTGCGAATTAGCTTTAATTGGCACCATTTCGATCGATATCAGAAAAAGTCGTGTTAAGTGACGATGCAGCTTAGTGCTTAGGCTTTATTATTAAGAATAACTTGCATTGCGACAAAAATTTACTAGTGGATAGCACATACAGGGTGGCGCAAAAGTGCTGATAAGATTTTCATATTATATTGCATTTCAAAGTGTTATCAGAACTTTTGCGCCACCCTGTCATTGTGAGTCATCGCTCACGTTACCGCCATTTAATCGTATGGGGATATTACGGTAGTCTTGATGACACCTATCTCATTTGTCAGTAAAATCGCATATCACATGCGCATTAATGAAACAGATTTTCCTTGTTCATGCTCTTTAATTAGTAAACGTAATAATGTAAAGAAGTTAAGAAAAATTTCTTAAGCTTAGACTGTCGAATTTTCTCAGATACTCAGTTTACTAAGTCCCGTGTCCCTGCCTGTTAAAAAAGACCGCCTCCATCAGCGTCTTTTAGCGCTGGCGAGCAAATTAAGTCATATCACAGTCGTGTAGGTGCGTAGATTCGGCAATTAGTCGATCTATTTCAGTCCAGACACTAGATCCATTCAAATTTTAAAAAAATCGGTACTGCTACAGGTGGTCCGACCCGATCAACATACAATTGTTCTTTTTTTCCAGCTATTCGCGGCGTAAACTTCGATCCCAGTGCGACGTCAAGAATGGAAAACGAAGTTTTTAAGAGCTACTGGGTGTTCGGTGAAACGGATAAGTGGTACGCCCCTGATCAGCGCATCGTTTACCGACGACGGTCATCTGCCGTTCGACAGAGAAAACGAAATGGAAGTTTCTAAAAGTGATGCGAAATACCATCGCTATCAGAGGCTGGCACGAGTTAGATATTTGTCAGCAGGCGGTGTAATCTTTGGGGATAGGCATCTCCACGCGACTAATTTTCCAATTTGCTTAGTATTGATCAACATTTTTTTGCTTTATGCGGCAAAGAGGTTTGGCAAACTCAGTTTATGATGTCTAAAACTGCAAACAGCTCTGTGGATGTCCCGGAACAGGGGAAATATTTTCCTCGCTGTTCTCTCTCCCTCCATGTTTCGTGTATCTTACATACTGTTCTCATATTGCAGTTATCAGTGTTGTCTCAGTATACTTCTAATTTCGACTGAACGGCCCTTTTACTTAACTGAGTATTGCCAAATCAATTTCACTTTATTCTAATTTTTCGGACTTTCGCAGCACTGTTTCCCTTTCTCTGAAGTGGATAGAGGCGTGAAGTCGATAGGAGAAAATATCGCATAGACGGACTAATGAAGTACGGTAACGCAGCTATTCTGCTCAAGTCAGACTCAGGCGCATGTAATGTTTGTCATTGCTGAGTTTTTGGGCATTATCAACATGACTTTGCTTTACTTTATCAACACAAAATTGCTGACTTAAATTTTTCCACTAAAGAAAAAATTTCACTATCTTGACTTTATCGACCGAAAGTCTGTTTACTGAGACAACAATGGTAGTTGCATATAACATAGAGAGCACAACTTTATAAATACAATGATCTATAGCCCTAACCTCAATTTCACTACACCCATCTCCCTTCCCCACCACGCCTGCCTCTGGTGGTGACCGAGATCGATACGGGTTTAGTCAAGGCCCAGCTTGAGATTGAGAAGTGAATATCATAGATCTTAAGGCTCTCACGAAGGTATTACAGAATATATAATACACTATCGCTTCGGTTTAGTCTTCATTATAATATTATCGGATCCAGTTGGGTGTCTTGCTTAGTTAGTCACATGATCACGCATTGTTGCAATCGCAGACTTAAAAATTGCATAATATGTTAATCCATGTATGAGCAACGATTGGCGTATTTATGTTAGAAATGTCGTGCCGATTGTTTTGACAGAAGTTGAGCCGTTGTAAAATAATGGGAACGTTTTTGAGCCGCCCGCAGACCTGTAACGAGACGAAGACCAGATTTGTTAGACGCCAAGTCTCGCTTCGATGCAACACCGAGATCAGTCTCAATCGTTGCACTCGGCCTGGTGTATCTCAAGTCTCACCATTTCGGTATCGTGACAGGTCCATGGTACTGCTTTCAAAGTTATCCTTTCTCAGACGCTGAATCAAGACCTTGAAGCCGTACAGTTTTTGATATTGCATATGATTCTGTTGTGCATATTGCGCATGCGTTTTACGATTAAATTTTTTAATATATTGAACAACCGACTATGTGGCGCTGCTTTGCACTTGGGGCACTTGATGTGTTCAGCTTATCAAGCTCGACCCGCCGCTTGGGTCGTATTGTCGTCGTAAAAATTTGAAGTCCATTTCCTTGTCTGAGGTACGATCAAAAGAGCTCCGCAAGCAAAAATTTGAACTCCACAAGCAAAACAGTTTCTTAAAGTGTCGCTAACAAGAAATTAAACCTGTTTGTGTTATTGTAATGTTGATTATTTGACACACCCTGTAGCTGTAAGAAATTTTCCTCCTTCCGCAACAACCATCCTGCGACACTGTCGCTTATAATTATATTAAATTAACTATTTCTTACAAGGCGGCGCAAAAGTTCTGATAACGCTTTAGTTCATTCGTTCTTTCAAAAGTGCTATTAGAACTTTTGCACCACCCTGTTCTTTGCGACATTCGTTGAAGTTAAGGCTCTATTTCCATATTCTCCTGGTTTTCAACAAAGGCATTCTTCCGGTGAAATAATTAGAGCAAACGAAAAGAACGCATTCTGCCGACCGACAAAGTTTGCCCCATATACGCATTGTTTGATAATTTCTAAAAATGCTTCTGATGAACAAGTGTTGCATGCTTATTTTTCTAGAGCAGCGCTCGTTTTCTGAAGACCTGAGTCAAGTTAAAGAGCGTCGACATTTATTGTCTTCTCAGCATTATAGTTTCATCAAATATTTGCCCTCACCTCCACTGAAAAGTTCTGTTATACGGCAAACAAGAGTGAATTTTTATTCCTTTTATTAGGCATTAAAAAATTCAGCAGTTTACGTTCAATATGAGCCTAATTGTTGGCCAGTGATTAAATTTAGCAGACAAGAATGAGACTATTATGTGGACGAAATTTAGGAAAATTAGTTAAGAGTGCCTCTGACCGACTTGAATCGGTTCACCTATTTTCTCTAGGTTTCAAGTGGCTTTCGTCCGAGCCATAAATGCTGAAGCCGTTAGAACTTTCCAGTGCCTTCCCAGCAATAAACAAGTGCTGCACAAGAAACAGAAACGTAAAATGAGTAGTCGCCAGAAGTTTTCATACAATATGCTATTTTGTCCTAGACTGCGAAGCATTCATTTAGTGATAGGTTATTCAGCTCAGCCTCAACTAACGTAGAGAGTATCTTAAAATGGATAAAAGTACGTTAACCAAGGGCTTGAACAAGTATGCAACGCACTGGCGCTGGATTAGTAAACTACAAGCTAACCGATTGCGGCCGACGAATGACTACCACTATCCGATGCCTAATCCGAAATTACTCTACCCCCTCAAACAAATATGCGTTCCGAAAGAATTCTATCTTTGCAGAGAGAGAGAGAAACAGGAAAATATCCAATCGATCAGTCTACTCCGTGCCCTTTAATTGAACTATTCGGTAGAGCCTATTAGCTCTAAGTGGCAGAGGGCATCACAATTGCGCAATTCTGCAAATAAATTACCAATCTCTTAAAATAGATATTCATATAAACTGCATTATTCTTTCCAACAAATTCTCTGTAATCAAATTAACCTCTATCGGATTTTTTTGTTACCGAGTGGAGCAGAGATGAATGCATCCTTTCAGATCATTTGAAGGAAAAGCGGCCACCGTCTGAGTGATTCTGGGCCATTTTTTAACTCAAGCAGCTCAATAGGTAGAAAGCTTAATAAATATTTCCGAAAAACGTTATCATTTTCGTCACATGGCACTTCTACAACCTCCGGCCAGAGCGTCGATCCTTTCAAAGGATGGGGCGACATCACTAATCCTCCCTCCATCTCCGGTCAAAGACAGGATTACTCAGACGAGGATAGTTGGCAATCTTTGCGCTTTTAACTCGTTCCTGCAGTTCACATTCTGCCGTCGACGCCCGATGGATCTGAGAAAGGCATCAATTGCGCAATTCAACGAATTCCCCGATCGCAACAGTCTTATAACTACGCAAACGATTTGCAACGAAATCGGCCGCGACGAATGAAACGCAAGTCGGCAGGAGAAAACGGAGCGACGACGGCGGCGGCGTTTTGGGTCGCCGACGGCGGAGTGGCAGTGTCGTCCGAAAGTGATGCCGCCAGGCGGGTGGATCGGGATCGGCCCGGATTTGACCTCACCATCCATTATCGCCCACCGCTGGCCCAAAAATATCGCCGCGTCTATCAATGATCGGGCCCGAGACTCGGATGGGTCGCGTGAAACGATTACGCAACGCACCTGAAGAGAGAGACAGTAGTGTTAGAGCGTCTCGTTGTCCGACGCCCACGCCGTTCTCATATTTTCCGTTCAACGATCGCGGCACTTTCTCCGTTTTCTCCTTGGAACTCGTTGGAAACGGCGAAGACTCGATCAAACTATGCTACTAATTTTCGCACTTGCTGCGGTTTTTTCATTCGGTACGTTCATCATCAATTTCTGTTATGAAATAGCGTCACTTGACGCTGCAAAGAAGGTCAATTTAATCAGTTAATGAATGGTTGTTCTTTTTGAACAAGCAAAGAATTTCTAGGCGCGATGGATTATTCGTTTGTTTAGCTAATAGTGGACCACAGCAGCTTGAAGAAGGGTGGGCTCTCGGCCACTCCTTCCTTTAAAGTTCTAACGAGAAAATGTTGAAATGATTCAGCAGTACATATTCCCCTCTACCATTTCCCTCTGCCCACTATCAGTTAAATTTCTTTAAAATTTATCCATGGATTATAATCTTACTTCAGCAATAATCGAATTCAGTTGGCTAGCATAATATTCTTACACTAATTTGATGTGAAATATGCGAAAAGATACTCTGTTTCTCTGACATTTTAATATTCTTGCATGTTATTTAATATCGTCTTAACTTTAGCTGCCGCCTGCGGTCCCCAGTATGCAGAAGAGCGTCAGTATCTCGATTTCTACTTGGGTGTTCAGCTCGTTGATGGCGGTTTGCAAACGACAGGTAAGCGCTGGATACAAAAACAAAGGCTTTTTAGTCGCCGTTTTCATTTGGATCGGATAATATAGCTATTGTGTTATTCCCACGAAAATGTCATTGCAAATATACCAAAAATGTCCTTAAATGCATCCAAACTTGCGCCAAATCCTTAAAAGCCAGTGCCCGATATTTTGCAGGTTATAATGTAAACGTGGCGTTATTCATATTTGCAGACAAGTTTCTGTCACATTACGCAGTGACAGCTGATGAATTAAATTGTAATTTCGAACGAAGCGATGCGGTCAACAAATGCCTTTGGCAAAATGCGCCGTCCGACGGCCAGCTGGACACCGTCGACTTCCATATGTTCCGCAAGTCCGACGCCAAAATTTTTCCGGTGCAGCTGCGGCCTGGCCCAATTCATCCTCCTCTGGGTATGATACAGAAGATCAATTGATATTCCGTCAACGAAGAATTCAAGTTAGACTGCTGTTTGGCCTACATATACCACTTCAAATCAAAAAGGACATTTACCATCTTGATTTAACTTGGAAAATGTCCTCTTAGAATTTGAAAGTATTCTTATTGAAGTGGAAATGGTATAGATATACATACTATGACGCAAAAGTCAGAAACGACCACCTCTTAGAACAAATCTGTTCATGCTATGATCAGTTTGAATAAAACTATTTTTAAGACGAAAGTTAAGAATGGAAAAATTACGTTTTCGATCAAAATTAATGCAGTGAAATAACTCGACGTCTTTTCGATCTTGTTTTGCCGAAATGTAAAACCGTAACATTATGTCCTTGCGCTCCATTAACTGCCCGATTCTTAAAAGAGGGTGAAAGTTACATGTCTGACCGGATGTACTTACCGCCGGGACACACGTTCCCAAGTCCATCTCTGCTGGCAGTGGTTGAGAAATTAAAGATGCGTGCATAATAACGATGTAACTGAATTTTCTTGACAAATGCACGATGCTTCAACAAATGCAATCATAAAACAGCTTCATTTTTTTCGTTTGAATGTAGAATTTACGAAATAGAGTGGCATTGCCCATTTTATGCAAAAAACCGCGGTCTTTATAACAGTAATCGTTATGTAAAAACGTTGGTAATGTTTTCAGGAAATAATATGATCCTTGCCGGCGACACAACCGCTGAAGAGCAATCCGCCGTCTACTACAGCGCGCCGATCGCCTGTCAAAAGGGAGTCGGCAAGCTGACCTTTATGTAAGATGCTTTACTCATTGACCACCTACAGTAATGAAAAAGTTAAAGAGTAAGGGCAACAGTTTCTCTCGATCTCTGTTCATATTTTTTACTAAACATGCCATAAGATTGCTCAAAGTGCCACTTGACGAGCACATTAAGACGATCGGTATGACAAATGATTTAGGCCGATTGTCGAGTATCCGATGTCGTACTGTTCGCGAAGCGGTCCTTAAAGCCGACGAAGGGTGAAAAAGTTTAAGATCATCAATAGACTATGAATATTTTTCCCATATGAGAACCGAAAACCAAGTGGCGAACACAGTCCTTCGGGAGAGGAGGAAACCGTTGAAATCCTTTGACAGGAGGGTTAATTCGATATCATGGATTCGAGATACTTGTAGAAAACCTGGGAGATGCCACAAATGAACTGTTTCATGATCATTTTGTGTTTTGCTTAGTTTTAGCAAAGCAATAACTCAATATCAGTTTCTTAGGGAATGGGGCGAAACGACAGAGGCCGTAGGAGAATGATCCCGGTTTTCAGAAGAGTACTGTATCATAGATTTGCACCTATTTCTATTGGCTTCTCCCCAGTTTTCGAAACTTCTCCCCGGTTGTTCGACTTCCCCAAATCGTCGATTCATGCTTTGCGCCTGATTACACTATTTTGTAAATGTTCTCATCAATTTAAAAAGTATAGAGACTTTCTAATACTCCTATCCAAGAGAGGCAGAAAAAACAGAATACTTTTTAGTTATTGGGTGTACAATGACGCGAAAATCGAAGTTTTGCTAATCAAGCCAATGTCAAAGGATGGACCGAAAGATATCCAAGTGGTCGGCCGGCCGGAGATCAACTGCAACTACTTCCGCCCACAGAACGAAAAGTGCGCCGTCATCATTCCTCCGATGGAAGAGCCATTCCAAATTGGCATCCGCGCCTTCGACTTGCAGGACGCGCTCGTCGGCAGTCTGGTGATCATTGACGAGATACGCTATGAAGCGGAACTTTGCAAAAAGCATCGTAAGTCAGAGTGACGTCATTATTTTTTTTATATGGATGGGTCCACGCCTTAGCTCGTTTCCAATTTAGCATCATCGCGTAAAATTAATATTTGTAAGTAAGAAGAGTTGAGAATGAATAGCAGAAAGTATAAAAACGTATATCATATGTGTGCTAATGGACACAGAAGCATTGATCTGAGAGCTTTGATCTTTGATTTTAAAAGCACTAGCGCATGAGTTGACATAAAATATGCATGTTTTTTTAGCAAAATTCATTCTAAAAATATGTCAAAGCGTTTATATTATATGTGAATTTTCGGTATGAATGGAGACACTAGAAGTCTCAAACAAGTCTTTTCAATTACAACTACGGTCAAAAGTTGAGTGAAAATGAAAATCCTGTTCCTCCTCGGTTAATCATTCTTCCCTTGCTTCTGTTATTGTGTATAATGCTATTATTTGCTAATCAATATTTGACATACATAGGGCCCAGTGAAAAAGTAACTTGGTGTAATCTTGCAGCCGACTTCGGACCAGCTTTCGCTTCAAAAACGCTCGTAGCTAGACCTGGCACAGCGCCGATTATCACCGCGTCGGACCTCGATTGCTCGCATATCGATACTAGCTGCCGATGGGGTAACGGAGAAGAGGAGCACATAAAAGTAAAATTAAACATTTGCATGAAGTTTTGCTTTTTGAGGATATAATCCGTATCACAGCGACTGACCGTCTTTTCAATGTGGCACTTGTTTAGCAAAAGTCAATAACAGCAGTATGATACTGTAGTGTAATGCAATAATTGCTAATCAATATCTTCTAATGTATATCTTCCACCGCGGCTGTTTAGTCCTTTGCAAAACGTTCAGTCAGCTCTATTGAAGGATAATTAAAGGAGAAAGTAAAATGTCGATTGGTTGAAATGATGCGTTAGATAATTGAAGAATTGCAGTGGGAACGTGGTAACGAAAAAATTGATCCGGAAAAGTGGGCGGAAGTTATTGGACAAGAGCAGCGTCCCACTGGACCATTCGTCTTCCTCTTTGCGGACAAGAACTCGCCAAAGCCCTTTAGTATTTTCAAATCAGATCCGATTCCCTGCATGGCTTACGGAGGAAGACTTATTTTCAAGTATGTCGTCACAATATTTGCATTTTAACAATTAGACGTAGACACCGGTGGGCGTCGGTGTAAACTTTCAAGCGGGTGTCTTGGAGATGTGCAGCTTCCACGCCCACCTCTGCTTACGACCACTGCTGAGTGGTTGTGTTTTTTTGCTGTAGATGTCACAAGTTACGTTCGAAAGAGAGATGCTATCTGCAATCTTACGCCTTCTTTCAAGTTTAAAATGAGCAAAACGTTTAATATTCAATAAGAATCTCCAAATGTCGAGGCGCACCCAAGAGCATATTTCATTAACATTCAATCTGAAATCTGCGCTCATCGCAACCAAGAATATGATATGTAACTGTCCGATTCCAGATCTAAGTAATTAAATTTTGGTAAGAGGGGATCGTGAAGGATGGAGAATCGTTTTTATGAGCACATAACAAAATAAAGGTAGTATTCTTGACTTCAGGTACTGGCTGAAACCGAAAACACGCATCCAGCTGTGCTCCACGACCTTGGAGTTTCTTCCGCTCAGCTGCGCCTTCCTCAACGAGAAAGAAGCACCCGGACCTGTAGCTATTGAAATCGACGGCCCTGTAGACGAGCCGTTTATGGTATAGAGAACTCAGCTTTTGCTTTTTTAAATCAACGTGGGCGGGAATATTTCATACGGACTAAGGACTTCAGGATACCTTGCCTCCTTTCCATCTTCACTCTCTTTGGCTCGCTGAAGGAGATCCAACAGTATTAACTCGTGCGTCTGTCTCGTCATGTTCTTCATGTGCGCTGATTGCCATATAACTCTGCGTGTAGCTGGGGCTTATTCCCTTGGAAGAGATTTTTTGGCAGAGTAAATGCAAAGGAAGCATTCATTCTTAGCAGCACGTTAACTTTTTTGAGGGATTATGTCATCTGACAGTCCATTGCATTTTATTACCATTTACAACACGCAGAATACTGCACAGAGTGTTCAAATTTGCTGATTTTATTTCTGTAGCACACCTCGTATAGTAATTTAAACTGCCTCTTCGATCATTTTCCCGTCTTTTTTCAGTTCACCTTCGAAGTGGTCAGCTTTGATGAGACCGAGGGCGGATTTGCTGCTATTGATGAGCTTAAATTCGAAGCCACTTTGTGTCACGAGACGACTATAGCGCCAACCACCCTGAATCCATGGGATTTTGGCGCCGAATTCAAAACGGAACCACTACCATTACGCGATGCGGCGGTTCAGTTGGAGACGGCAAAGGACCTCGGCTGCAATTTCGAAGCACCGTGCTTGTGGATGAATAGCAATAAGACGCCAGACAATGTTCAGTGGAAGATGGGCGGCGGCCAACTGGAGCCGAACCTGATTTACGGCCTCACTGGCTCCAACGACGTTCCAAGTAGGCGGTTATGGTTGCAAGCATACCTTTGATTTAAGTCACTTTGCGTCACATTGACACAAGCTGAAGCAGAATATGCTTTTGATGCGCAGTCACATAAGTCAAAGGTGCTTACTGCTTGCAAATTTTGCAAGCATTCGTCATAAGATAACTATGAAATAACAATTAAGGGATATCTTTAAATTGGCAGTGCTTGTGAAGATGAATGTCATCAGTGACACGGTTTTTTGATCTATCGGACTGTTTCGGGTTCAGAGTTTTTTACCTCACTTATGGATCAAAGCCAAACTATTCCTTGAGGGGGTGGGAGTCTCCATTCACTCACTTCTGTGGACGCCGATTTCATGTCCACGTCATCTTCCTCTGTAAGAAGTTAATTTGATTTCAGATGACGCGTTCGCAGTTGCCCAGTTTCCTGGAGAATTTGCTACCGCCACAATGACAACCGAAGATATCCCATGTCTTAATGGTCCGGGCGAAGTTTCTTTTCGGTGAGACTTAACAAAGCTTTTAATCTCGCACTTGTTCGTGCACATCATTGTATGATACACATGTTTATTTTCTTTAATTTTCTCTAAAGCGATCAAGTTGGCGAATTTTGATCTGCATATGGCGATGATAGAAACTGACGTAAATGTACAATAAAGCAGCAAAATATGCTCTGCAACATTGCGTTTGAGCGTAATTTTTATGGCGCTGACTAACTGTATTTACAGTAATATGAAAAGCTAAGCATGTTCTGCTGCAGATATTGGGCAACAAACAACGTCAGCGTACAAGCCTGCGCCTCATTTGTGAACAATGAAACCGACATTGAGTGCACGAATTTCAACGCAAGCGATTTTTCAGCAGGTAAAATTAGAAATAATTCCTTGCTGCATTTTTTCTTTCAAAGCACTCAAAGGTAAATGTAAAGTGATCTAGGGTACAAAGCTTTCTAAAAGAAAGTATCTTACAAAATCTTCAATATCTTGTACCAAAATTTAGATGAAATAAACTGATAGTTGCAAAGTTGTGGGCAAATCAAGATACGTATACTTGCGAGCGGGCACGTGCACGAATTTAGGCTTTGGGGCTACATATCTTCAGAATTTTTCACTCATTGAGTCGATGACTTATTACTTTTAGCCTAAATTTGTTGAACGTCATGATCGCCGCTTCAAAAGCATTCCCTTTCAGGAGTCGGCATGCTGCATCTTCCTGAGGCAATCGACTCACCGTTCCGTCTTCGGATCCTTGCGT
>NIUQ01004287.1:0-14223 GCA_002796945.1 Plectus sambesii
ATCACCTTCAAGGCCCAATTTGCCTAACAATGCAATAATGCTAGTAAATAAGCCCACGGCGCCCGAAAGCGAGGTCATACTTGCTCTTTTGTAATCGGACCAATAATACCTCTGTGAAAACTGTATAAATGATCAAAATCGGGATAGAAGAGAATCTATGTCGACTTTCCATTTTTTCTTTCAAATCCGGGTTCAACTGTAATTTAAGAGGAAAGTCATCTTACGTGGATGATATGTTGTTCGTATGAACCGACAAAGTTGAGTGCGTGATGCAGGAAGGAATGCTTGAGTGTGACCAAACCAGTCGAATGAACGAAGAACAGTCGTTGCAGCAAAGTATGCTGCACCGGGCTCAGGGTCGAGTTGGACGGCAGCTGCGTCACCAAGTCGATACATACCAGCGCCAGAAAGTTGGACGATTCCACAACTTTCAAACCCTAAACGTCACTTAATTGTTCCCGATCAAAAGACTTTACATTAAACGGTTTTAGAGTTAGCTGCACAGCGGTCATGATTATAATAGTATTATATAGGCCGGCGACTACGCGCTGTAACAATATCTGATTACCGTACCTGGACGGAGTCGACGTCAAGCACAACGGCAATGAAATCGGCGGTGAGTGCGCAGAAGTGGCCGTCGAGCGCGCGATTGGCCAACTGACGTTCGAGCAGAGCGACCAGACTGCGACAGATCGGCTGCTGCAGCACCACTTCACGGCGACGCTCCACCGAACTCCGCCCTGCCATCTCTTTCAGAACGCACACGGATACCTTCGTCGCCTGCAAAGGTGCTTCGTGATTATACTGTTGAATAAAGTTCCACGATTTTTGTACAATTATTCTTTACCGATATGTGAAAAATGACATTACTTATGTTACAATTTAAATAAGCAGGCAACTCTCTTCTGTTTGTGCCAATAATTGACCATAGAGATTTTCTTTTCGTAAATAAACGCTCACCTTGTGAAGCAGAGCGGAGCAGTGCTGCGCGGAATTCTCTCGCTGCTGAAGCGCGCTGTTGCCAAAGTGCAAAACGAACAACTGCTCCATCGTCTCACACAGGACGAACATGGCGCTTGCCCAGCGATCATCTGCAATTCATCCGCGCTCTTAATCAAACTGTTCGACCGTAACCGACAAGAGTGATCTTGTGTACTGCCAGCTGATAACTGAAAGAGCGTTACTGTACGCATTGCCTATCCTGGGTAAAAGGAGCAAGCATCTTGTTAGGTGGTTAGACTTTGATTCGTTTCCTGCTCTCCGGCTGGAACGGTCGCTCGTTCTCTTCCAAAAGGCAGTTACGACCCACATTCACTCTGTTCTAGAGCTCATTCTACCCTACCACAACCTAAAGAAGCCCCTCGCTATTACCCCTTGAAACTGCAAGATTACAACAAAAACACCAATAAACGTTTCCTTAGCGACATACTCGTAAGCATAAGGTCTGCATGTTTGATAGCTTCGTTGAGCACGGGCACGAGAAATTCCACGGCTTTCGGGACGAGGTAGGAGGGCAGCGATCGAAGTAGAAGCGTCCAGGCGGAGCTGAAGTTGTCGACGACGGTAGCCCACGTGTCCTCCTTGAGGTCGTTGCCCCAAGCGCTCGCAACGCTCAGCAGAACGCAACCGACCGACGCGACTATGGGGAACTCGCGCTCATCCGAGTAGTGCTCGGCGAATCGAGCGAGCAAGTCCGACTGCAGGACGACCCACTGGGAGCGCCCGCTGGCGTCGACGATCTTCAAAGAGTTGTCGGCGGCGAGCACGCCGGCCAGCTCGGCCACGCCCGTCAACACTTGCTTCTTCTGCTCCAGGTCGACGTTGCTGACGAGTAGCGCCGACAGCTTGTCGTAGATCAGCGCGAGTCGGTCGGCGTTGAGCAGCTTGGCGTCGTTGACCGTCTTGATCAGCGGCGAGTGCTTGTCCCCGTGCAGCTCTTCGGCCATGACGCGCATGACCAAGCTGACGATCTTCAGGAAGAACTGATCTTCGCCGGCCGCCAGCGGCGCGCAGACAATCGGCCAGAGATTGCGATCTTGGCGAAGCTTGTCGAGGGCGGTTCGATGGCGTCGTTGCCAGAGAGTGAGAAGGAGTCGATAGACGGCGAGGAGGAGTTGAGGAGGTTGTTGGGCGACGGTGAGGAGTTGCTGGACAGTTACGAGACAACTGCCGTCTTCAGGCGCGTCCACGCCGAGGAGAAGTTCGGCGAGCGCGGGCTGCGACTCGACGCAGGCCGTCAGGGCGTCCAGCAGGTACACCTTCAGCTGCACGTCCTCCAGCGGCGACTCCAGCCGACTAATGAAAGCGCTCGCCACCGACGAAGCCCGCGCGCCCAAGCAGGACAGCATCGTGCCCGGACACAGAGTCGCCAGCTTGCGCAGCACCACCAGCGCCAATTTCGCCAGTCGTCCGTCGGCACTAAATCATATTGAATATACGTGACGAACAGTGCTTGAACTGTCGTCCACGCCGAAACGGGGTAGTATGGATGAATTTTAAAGTGTGAGGTAAACAATCAATAAATTGAAATGTCGCATGAATATACCGTAATCATAATGCAGTATTATGGTACATTCATGCGGATCCGACAAACAATCGACCTTTTCGCCTAACTTAAAGAATTCTTTCACACGCCCCATTGCGGTGTGGACTACAGGATCGCCACTTACGCAAAAGACAAATAAGACGCAATCAGTCCGACCGGCTGACGCGTGAGCTCCACATTGCTGACGAACAAGTCGGCGATGAGCGGCGTGTCGTTGCTGTTCGGCTGGTCGAGCAGCTGCGACAACACCGACAGCGCTCGCACGACCGTCTTAGCCGCTTCAGTCGATACGCTGCTGCAAACGCGATTCTTAGTCAATATGGATCAGATCCAATCTCATAAAACTATTGCAAATGTAAAATGTAGCAATGTGATTACATTTCTTCATTTTACATTAGTTTTATGAAACAGGCCCCAGAGAGGGACAAAACAGCAAATGCATACGGTGCCGAGTTTTTCGCGAGGTAATCCAGCACGTCTGCGCCCACCGTCGACAATAATATCAATGTCGATCGCGCTTCGCCGCACATTAGCTCGTTGATACAAGCCGCCGAAGAATCGCTCAACCCGCCCTCCTTTCGTTGAACAAGCGAGTGAATTACTTGCAGCGAAAGGTTCCCTGCAAAAAAGCTACTTTGGAAAAGAACGCCGCGTCGCAAACAAACCGATGAGATCTTTCTGATTCGGATCTGCATAATCCCATTGATGATAAACTGGAAAGACTGATCGCAAGACGAACAAAACGCAGCCGACGAATGTAGGATGATCACGCACGTCAACTGACTGAAACAGGCTTTCCTTGAGCAAAGAAAGCGCGAAAATTTATAATCAAAATTTGCCGATCAGTAACAAAAAATCTTAGATTAAATATGAGAAACTGCGACGAAATTCGATAGTACTTCAATCAATTTATGGACGTAAAAATCAACAAATGACTATTATTCTTGGTGAACAACGGTGTTCAAGCACCGAAAAAGCGCGCTCATCTTTGCCAACTAAAATGCTTGGCGAGATTTTTTGTAACTGATCGAAAAATGTTGACTTTGAAAAGATGCTATACCGTTGTGCACGAATGGACAAACTCCAAGAAAGCGACAGTGTGATCGAATGTATTCGAGGGGATTTCGTTCGCGACGAGCAGTCGTCCGACAACGCCGCCATCGACGGCGTCGTTCCCAGGCGTCGCATGAGGCAGCACTTGCGCCTGTTCGAGCTCGTTGAGCATCTCTGCGCAGTGACTCGCGGCCACCGCCGCAAAGCAGCGCATGCACGCACTCATATTCGCAATCGACGAATGAGAATCGTCTCTAAACATACCAAAAGGTAAGCCCATATTTGTAGTTCCAAAATAGCGTATGTTAAATTATATGTTAAGCACTAACGCGTGACTTTTTAGGCCTATACTTTATTAACAAACAAAGACCATGAGATAATAATAAATCCCTCTTGAAATGTACATATAGCATGATCGAATAAGGCAATATTATGTTTTACATGCCGAATAGCATGTGATATAGTGAAAATATAATACAATTTTTACTTTCCAATTCAAAGAGAACATTACGCATATTAATTTAATTTTTAACATATCCATTTCGAGTTGCAAGGTGTCTGTATTAAAGTGGAAATGGTATAAACAAAGGATTAAATAAGTAAAAGCAGATGAACGCGCACCTTTCGTAGATCTCAACAGCGACGTTGAGCAAGTGGGCAAACTTGTCCGTTTGGGTCACGTCGGATTTGATGGCGGCTGTGACCAAGTCGAGCACGATGTTCGCGTTTTGCCGCTTTGCTTCTGATAAACAAATTTGCCAGCCGTTCGTGTACAAACGCCATTGAATCAGTTGACCAGCTGAAAGACGCATTGTAATGAATAGCAGTCAATTTGTAATGGATAGTGAACAGGGGAAAAAATTGAGCGCGGCTAAGGTCGAAGGACCACCACCTTTCTTCGCTTTTTAAACTAGGGCAACAGAGGAGCGAGGAAATTATCGAAATGTCATTGCAGACTCAGTTTTTTTATTCGCTTAACCTTGCTACGGTAAAGCAAATAGGGGGAAGATTTTCAGCTTTCACTTTATTCCATTTCGCTCTCATTTGTCTAAATGGCAGAGAAAACTCACCGGCGTCGTCGATAACTTGGCCGATAGTTCGAGCGGGAATGACAGTGCCGTCAGGCATGTGGCGAGTCTGCGTCGATCGGTACAAGCCATCATCATCAGTGCCGGCGTCTTCCAAGTCGCTGGCCGCCGTCACGGCCGATTCGGCGTAATAAGGAAGCCGTTGCAGCAAAGTCACTGCCTATAAAAGAGCACTATATGATATGGCAGATATTAAAAAATACACAATTTTGATCATAATTCGTCATTTTTGCATTCCATTTCGTCAAACTAGCGTTCTAATTACTAAAAGAGACGTCGAAATTAAAAGAAAGGATCACAGTATAATATACAAGATGTGACGAATTGTGATGAAAGGGGGCGTAAATAAGTACTAACGAAAACAAACTCGCCTTCTGCGCGCTACTCGAAGATGCTCTACACAACGAAGTCAACAGCTCGACTGGTCCATCAAAGTAGCACGGAAAGCGGTACAAAGTGTCTCGAATGTGGCGAGAAACTCCGCTCGAAAAATGTCTCGACCATACGTCGTCGGCCAGTGACGCATCGTACAGCAGCGTCGCCAATATTCCGTTCAAACTATCCGCCGGACACAGTGAATCGGCCTCGAAGCAGCAGAGGAACGCGTCCAGCAGACAGTATACTATCGTCATTGACAGACGTTTCAAATCCTGAAGGACAATAATTAATAGACAATGTTTCTTTCGTATCCTATTCTTCATTCATCGAACATAAATTAAAGATGAGAGAATTGTGGAAATTGTCATAAAATTACCGAGAATGCATTACTAATTCCTTCACTACAAAAGTTCTTTTTAAAGAGCGTTCGACGCCAAAGAAATTTTGCTTTGTGAAACATTTGCATAATAAATTAAGAATTGAAGACTGCCTCCAAAAAGGCGCCAATAAACTGTTCGCACGAAAACGCGTCCGCAAGGAAAAAGAACGACGACGTACGGGGTTGTTTTTGATGAGCGAATCTTCAATTCCGCTGCGCAGCCAGGCACAAGCGTCAAATTTGCGAGCGAGCGCGCCAAGCTTCTGCACTTTCACGTCTTGGTCGGGCCGATCGAGTAGCTTCAACATGACCGCCCAGGCCAACAGAATTGGCGAAAGTTCGCTCGATCGGCTCCACGTTCCTAGTTCAGTTTCAAGAGCGTTCCAATCGCTCGCCACCGACCATGTATGTCGTTCTGTGGATCTGAAGGGATAATTGTGGTCATACAAAGCGTTCGAAGCTAGCGAAAGAGGGAGAATGAGGAAGCGAAGAAAACATTTAACACCTCATGCACATATATCAAAGAGACATAGAAATCAAGGAAATAAGTGCAGTTCAATATTTTAACTTTGACCGACTTTGACCTACCTTTGCGTTCAGAAAAGGCTAAAACGAAATTATGGTCGAATAAACCTTTGTTTACGTATGGCACACTGAATGCGCTGATAGAGTACCGCAATCCGGATTATGTACAGAATAAGATGAAGCGCTACAAACCGAGCAATGTCTAAATCGGCCAACGATTGTGCGACCAGGGCATCCATGTCGAAACATCGCAGCACAGCCAGCGTCTGCAGGTGAGTGATTGACGGCGTCGCGAGATCAAATCCTGCCGCATTATACCGACGCATTGGCTGTTTTCGACCATGTTCGTATTTCTGCAACACATAACACATCCTATCTCACTCACATTATTTGATGAGTTCGCTAAAATCAAGTTTCAATCTCATCACGAAAACGTTAGATGTACATTTGCACGCTCTAATGCTTTCCATATATCTTATTACGTAAAGTTTTGGTTTGTGTAGCGATTGAACCCGCGATTTTGATATACGTTGATGAATTTTCTTCAGTCAGCAAAAAGTTGTAAGCGTACTATACTTTAGCGTGACTTTCATACGTTATAATGAAACATCTATCAATTACGGCCATTTGACGAATCGTATAATAACAGCATTACGATAAAATATTGACAAGAAATAAACCAAACCTTGAACAGTTTTATGATGCTGATGCAGTCGGCAGCGCTGTGAGGCAAAAGGTGCAAGTGCCACAAGATCAGCTCGAAGAGGAGCATCTAAAAGGAGATAACGTTTAAGATCACCGACGTCCTAGTAGAGCCAAAATTTTCCCGATCAGTAACAAGAAATCTTGGATTGAATAAGGCATATTGCTTCGTAAATGGACAGCGCTTCTTTCATTCGGTTTAAGCGCGAGAAAGCCAAGGAAAGACTATCATTCTTGGTGAGAAACGGTGTTCAAGCATCGAAAAGCGATCTTTGCCGACTACGGTGCCGCGCAATATATCTTGTAACTGATCGAGAAATCCTGACTATAAAGATGACAATTTGTACTTGCAACTGGGCACAGTGTGCCGCCCAAACGCTCAGTGCCTCGTCCGTCGCGTTCGACGATCCAAACGTGGGAAAAGCAGAACCGGTAATCACTGCTTCCACGTGGGCTAGAATTTTGCCGAAAAACACCGCTTCTTTCACAAAGCTCTGCAATGCGTCATTGTGTTAAGCGATCGAAAGAAAAAGTGAATGCCTACCGCTTCTTCTCTGTCGCTGTTTTTGATCAATTCGATTAAGCACCGGATGCTGTACAGCTGCTCGAGCCTGTAGAACTCGGCGACCTGAAAAGAGAAATAAGCCAATGGCTAAAGTAGTGTGAGACGTAGGAAATAACTCATTATCTTGGGGATTTTAAAGCGCAAATGTGAAAGAACTAATAATGCATTATTGATAAACGAATGAGGTACTCTCTATTCTAATTTTTGAGATATGTCCCACTTGTCGGAATCGGAGGTAGATCGGATTTTAGAAGCATTTCTACTATTCATTAAGAATAACGGCTTTTTAACTAACCTGATCAATCAGGGTCTTCTTTCGACGCACATCGCCTTCCAACTTTGCGATGCACTCATCGGCGCTAATAAAGTTGCTCAGCAGATACGAGCCGAATACATCGCTTGCAGAGAGAAGTGAAATATTCTGAAACCAACCGTAAAACTAAGAGCTGTACATACTACAGCAATTGTATGCACTCTTGAGGAAGCCAAGGCTCGTTGACATTAAAGAATTTCTGTGCATCATTAATATTTAAGGAACAATAAATCTCATGTGCGTTCTATATTAAACTGCAACAGACCAAGAGTGGCATTTATAATGCGAAATAAGACGAGGCTAATGTAGTCCTATATTGTCTCTGCCGACTTGTCATATAAAATAAACTCGTATGACGCTCGTCAAGGATATTAACAAATAGAGTAATGGAATAGAAACCTGACAATAACAAAAGTATAATGCTATGTAATTTGTGGCCACCTCTTAGGAACTAGTACGAAAACTAGACCCCCATAAAGGGCTTGCTTACCAGATGTTCAGCCAACCGCTGAATGAACGCAAGCGCCAAATCAGAGGTCCCATCTTTTTGAAGCTTGGAACGCCCGGATTCGACTGTCAATCTGCAGAATTGATTGGAAATGCTAATCAGCGAGGGAGAGCGCTTACGAATCAAACTTTGACTTTTCTAATACGGCGATAAGCTGAGGTTTGGCAGTTTCAATTAGATGTCCGATGTAGTCGTCCGGTGTGGCCTCAACGCCACTGAGGACATTCCACAAGTGGCGCTGATTTAGCATATTTTCAGTTCCAACTTCTACTTTGATATCCTCCTTTACAAATGTGTCGCAATCTGATGGATCCGATGGAAAGGTGGAGTCAAACAAGAGGTCGAATCGAACGCCTCTCCTCCTCGCGCATTCTTTCGAATTGGAATACATACAGTACCCAGCCTGATCCCGGTTAATTCCTCATTGGACAACGAGTTATTCAATCATTAGCGTCTTTGCCGTACAGGCTGTGTTGTCATTAATCGATGACAGAAGCAGCTTCCAAAGTATGTTTTGCTTAGAAAGCTAAAATAACTGTACAGGTCAGTTTATGAGTATCTCTAGACAGATTCTGTTTTTGGAGCGAATACTCAGCGAACGTTAACTGAGAGGTGACTTTTTTATACTGATTCTAAAACAACAATTTGCCAGGGAAAGCGGATTCGGAATTAAATGTTTAAGTTTTACAAACTTGTGCTTAATGTGTTTGCTGGTGCGTTACTTTCTTTACATTCCGCCAATAGATTTACAGAACTAACTTACATAAGAATGAGACACAAGTTCTTTTAAATTTATTTTCGTAGTTTATTCAAAGTTTGTTAGTACCGGTACCGATATCGACGGAGTGCACGGAACCGATACCGATCCATTGCGTAATCGAAGCATTTGAAATAAACTATAAATCTTCGCATGGATGAAGAGTGAGACCCGACAAGAATCCTTAATTTTTGCCCACTATTTATTAACGACCCGATATGATTTCAAATAGCGATACGACCATTTAAATTGCACGTACAATTAGCAATAACGGCACTCACGGCGTGAACGGTACGAACACAAGATTTGCAGTAACCGTAAACAACAGAAAGTCGATACATCCGAGCACGATAATCATGTGCAATCCGAACACAGTCTTTTATATATAGACATCATTTGTGTACAATTGATGAATAGTAGAGATGTAACAATGTGTACAGAAGCGAAATAGCAGATATAAACACAGCAATACGAGCCAAAGAATAAGTACAGGATGCGCAGATAGCCGCAACAGTAACATTGACAGGGAATATCAACCAAACTGTCCTAAACGAACCAATGTAGAAAAATATCTTTCGATATATACAAAAAAGGCATTGAATAACGCTAAATCAGAACTATTGCATATTTTTAAAATCATTTTCTGCATTATTACAGGTGATTGCGCGTAATCACCTCAACCCCTCAACCCGTTTGCTTTATCCATTACAATTCACGAATAACTGTTTGGTAGTGAGCGTCAGCTGTCAGCTCAGACGAATACGGTAATTCATTGGCGACAATGGCGAGTAACTGACAATTACTAGTGCCTGAATTGTAGGACACTCCAAGGCACATATTATTTTTATGGCACATGTAGTGGCACTTGGGTAGTGTAGCCGTCGATTCACTTAACCAATAAGAAGGGTTGGTAAAGTGGCCGAAGCTGTAGTGATTAAGCTTTGTCACTGAAACATGAGAAAAAATCCTGATTAATCGTGAAATTTTAGCAACAATTTACATGAACTGATATCCTAATTGAATATTACCAGCCAGTCCGACCTTACGAACGCCCCATTATCGCGGTTCGCAAGGACACCCATATCTAGCTCTCTCGCAACGTTTTCATCTCAGAATTATCGGAGGCGCTAATTCAAAAGAATAAATAAGTATTTTGTGAAACGTTCATTTTAAGGACGATTCGCTACGAAAACTACATTTCGCATAATTATGCCATTTTCTGCTCTTTTTGTACTACTTTTCGTATATAGCGGTCATTACAAGGCCATAATGTTGTAACGTCGTTCAAACGCAAACAAAGCAGTTTCATTATTGAAAATGCTAAAATAAATCAACTATAAATTAAGAAAAAGTTCAGACGTACTCATCCCTCCAACAGTCCTCGGTGGTGGCGTAGTAACTGAAAAAATTAAAACAGTATATACGTATATACCTCCACACATTTTCAAGTTTCTCAGCAGCTAGTGCACAAATTGGAAGAGAAGTGTACAAAGGTTGCTCGAATAATTAAGAAACATCCTTACTTAATGGCATAAATGCTTTTATGCTGTCCATCTTAATTTATTTTCGCCACGGAGTTATCAGAGACGATTATTCGAAAGGATACATAAGTATACTGTGAACGGCCCAATTCAAATACGATCTGCTTAGAAAACAACATTTGGCATAGTTCACGGCTTTTTCTGGTCTCATTAGATTACTTCTTTACATCTAGCTGTTTTTACTAAGCCATATTGTTTTAGTATCGTTCAAACGATGATCAAGATAATTCAATTAAATGATTTCTTACTGTTTAAACAATAATTTTAACGGGAGAGACGTGAAAAAAGCAAGACTTTAAAGAAAAAGTTAAGACATACCTGTTCCTGTCGTAGTCGTTGTTGTTGTCGGCGTTATTGTCGACGTTATAGTTGGAGTTGTTACTGTCGTTGTTGTAGTCGGTGTAGTTGTAATTGTAGTAGTAGTAGTGGGTATTTCAGTAGAAGTTGATGTAGTAGTCGGCGTTATGGTTGACGTTGTCGTTGGAGTTGCTGTAGTCGTTGTCGAAGTCGGCGTTGTTGTTGACGTTGTAGTCGGTGTTGTTGTAGTAGTAATAGTAGTAGGTGTTTCTGTAGTTGTGGTTGTAGTCGACGTTGCGGTTGACGTAGTAGTCGGATTTGTTGCAGTAGTTGTAGTGGTAGTAGTTGGCATTTCAGTAGTAGTTATAGTAGTCGGCGTTATGGTTGACGTTGTAGTTAGTGCCTCTGTAGTGGTGATTGTAGTTGGTGTTTCTATAGTCGTTGTTGTAGTTGGTAATTCTGTAGTGGTTATTGTAGTTGGTGTCTCTTTAGTGGTTATCGTAGTTGGTATTTCTGTAGTCGTTGTAGTTGGTATTTTTGTAGTGGTTATTGTAGTTGGTGTTTCTGTAATGGTTGCTGTAGTTGGTATTTCTGTAGTCGTTGTAGTTGGTATTTCTGTAGTGGTTATTGTAGTTGGTGTTTCTGTAATGGTTGTTGTAGTTGGTATTTCTGTAGTCGTTGTTGTAATTGGTATTTCAGTAGTAGTTATAGTTGTAGTAGGTGTTTCTGTAGTGGTTATTGTAGTCGGCGTTATGGTTGACGTTGTCGTCGGCGTTGTTGTTGACGTTGTAGTCGGAGTTGTTGTGGTCGTTGTTGTAGTCGGTGTTGTGGTTGACGTCGTAGTCGGAGTTGTTGTGGTTGATGTTGTAGTCGGAGTTGCTGTAGTCGTTGTTGTTGTCGACGTTGTGGTCGACGTTGTAGTCGGAGTTGTTGTAGTAGTTGATGTAGTCGTTGTTGATGTTGTTGTTTTTAAAGTAGCTGAAAGATATATTTGAAACAGCACGTATATACCGCTAAATATTATCAAGTTTCTTAGCTGCCAGGACATGGGTAAGAATAAAATTGTTTAAAGAAAGCTTGAATAATAAAGAAACACTCAAACTCTGCTTTGCAAATGCCATTGCATCATCCCTTCCTAGTTTGTTTTCGATTCATATTGCTCTTCTAAATTGAGGTTTTATTAAACAAACTGAATGAGGTTAAGGGAGCTAGAAAATTCTCTTCATGACGTTACATACGACCAGTTAGCCACTTCGCGTAATCTGAATCGCAACAAATGTGATTTCAGCAATTTTATGAATTCCTTGTGCTCTTATAGAACGAAATTCAGTGTAAACTGTAAACACAATGCTGTTTATGTATGTAATGCAAACTATCCTTACCGTATTGACATAAGAACGAAGCTATGTAACTGTTGAGGGTTGTTGAAAAGCCCTTGATATATACAGTACTATACACAGCGATTGAGTGCCAACTTGATGTTGGACTTACTGTCCAGGGAAGAAAAGTTGCCAGTACAGGTTGGTCTATAGGCGATGTCAAGTACCAACCGTTATACGCGTCGGTAGTTGATAAATTGGTTTGCTCGATTCCGAGCCGTGCATACACCGCACCAACAGCCTGAAAAATAAGATTGTAGGTAAAGCGTTGATGAAATAGATGTCCGAATCCACTAATCTAGATATGGTCAAATACATACATCTAATGCATATGTCTGTACCCAGCATCTCACATCCGTCCCCCTGATATCGAAACGTGAGCTTCAGCCTCCTCAAATAATCTACAAGGAACTCACGAAACGTAATGACTCGGCAACATTTAACTCTTGAGCGTTGCGAACATGTGCCAAGTATCCATTGTAAGCGCTTAAATCATTGCATGCCGTTTTGGCATCGTCATAGCTCTTGAGCTCTGGATGCATAGCGTAGCATATGTTATTGACGTACGAAGTAGCTAAAGGACTTGCAAGGCTGGCACATTGTGTTTCCAAATTGGTTACTGACATCTTCAATGCTTCTTCTGAAAATGCTTCTTCATATTATTCCTTTATTTCTTTTTTAAAGGCTAGGCTGATGGTTAGGACAGTGCCGGAGAGCATTTTGAATGTTTATAGTTTTTAAAATTTAATATGCATGATACTGAATTGAGACGTGCTAATTCAAAATCGGAAATTAATTTTTATTTCTCAAGAACAAACTTGAGCACAGGTTGGACTGAAAGTCCGTAACATCTCGATACCACTCACTCCCTTACTCATAAAAGATAAGAAATCGATTTGCGTCGAATTCGGGTCCAAAAATAAACTGCATGAATAAGAATATCAGTATAGGACTTTAAGGACAAGATGGAAAGGAACAAATAGCAAGAAAATTTCACGCCCGTGAGATTCCTTATTTTATGAACATTTGTTAGTGTCAATTCTTTCTTGGGGAACCAACAATTACATTAAGAGAGACTTTTTCTAAGCATCGAGCTTTTTTGTTCAGAGCCTTGGCACAGTTTGCGAAAAGGTCTCAGATTTTGATGAAACTTTATATCCTGAGGTAATTTAGGTTGGGATTTCCGAAAATAGCATCAAAATTTTTCGAAAATATTTTCGTGTCAAGATATGGCGGGAAATTCAAACGTGATCAGACAACTATAGTAGCAAAATCAAAATTCTTGTTTTTGTATACCATTCGACTGAAAATGACGAGGGGAATCTGAAACTGACCGAAATTTTGAAATTGGTGCAAAACCAAGAAAGTTATGCAGGAAAGAACAGGTCGCATTTTTTCACTTTTTAGTTTTTCGCATATTTCGATAAAAACTTGTTCAGAATTCTCCGTCCAGTTTGCTCAGAATTATAGCCCTAATGCTGGGCTATCCAACGGTCACCTCAAAACTGAAATCCGTTTCCGTCTACGGGTCTCAATTTGAGTCCGAAGTTGGTCGGCGCCTAAATTACAGTAAAAATGGGTTTACAGAAATTTAAGAAGACGCCATCAAAATCAATATTTCTATATACCATTCGACTGGAAATGATGAGAGGAATCCGAAAATCTGCAGACTTTTGAAATTTGATGCAAAATAAAAAAGCTATACAAGCAAGAAAAATTCTGCATTTTTGCATTTTTCGAGTTTTTTTTAGTTGTCAGTTTTTCGAATTTTTCGGCAAAAACTTGTTCAGAATTCTCCGTCCAGTTTACTCAGGATTGTTGCCCTAATGCTGGGCTATCCAACGGTCACCTCAAAATTAAAATCTGTTTCCGTCTACGGGTCTCAATTTCAGCTCAAAGTTGACTCTTACCGTAGTTACCGTAATTCGTTTGTGCTCTAGGAATTTCAACTCAAGTCACAAAGTGTGCGCGTGTTTCAGTAGAGTTTTTTACTATTTTCGGTCGGAGCCTTTTCAGATTTGCTCGCCTACAGTTACTCTGCTTTTAAAGGATGTGTTACAAACTATCTAATGTTATGTTTGCAAGGAGAGAGCTATTCAACTGATATTAATACGGTTTAACCCACACTGGTGAACAATTGAAAACTTCTGCACAAACGAATTACGGTAACTACTGCAGGAGTCAACTTCGAGC
>NIUQ01004288.1:0-14274 GCA_002796945.1 Plectus sambesii
CTTGCATGGTGTCTATTGTGTGCCGTTTGATTTGTATAATGACGAAGAGTTTCGGGCGAAACTTTTACTTGAGTAAATGCGATATATAATAAAAAAATTGGCGACGCGAACATACAACATACGGAAAAAACGAACGTACAACATATGATGAACGATATACGATAAACATGCGACATACAAAAAAAAACAAACAAACAACATACGATATACATACGAAAAAAACGAACATACAACATACCGAAAAACAAACATACAACATACGATAAACAAAAAAAACGAACATACAACATACCGAAAAACAAAAAAACAAACATGTTAACCTGTTCAATGCACAGTAATATCGATCAATTAAAAAAGAGGAGGGAAGTGGGCGATACAAAAATACGATAATACAGCTACGAAAAGGTATCAGGAGGGGCTAACTACGATAAAGATCGATATTACTGTGTGACGCCGCCGCTGTCGCTCACGCGTACGCGCTACAACCGGGTTCGGGCGACAGCGGCGGCGTCGAGTAGTCACGCCGGGGCCGGTAAGACGGCGTCGCCGAGTCCGCTCCCTCCACCACCTCCAGGCCGATCGTCGGCAGGCTGAAGACACACAGTATTACTGTAAAGGTTTTATATAAGAACGAGTTGTGTGACAAGTCGGTCTTATATGATATCTCTCTGTGCGAGGCTGTTTAGAAAGTGTTTATCGACCGGTAAAACATATAATAACCATGCTCTGCGAGTGGACAACGTATGATATTTTCGAAGTTAATCATAATAAAGATGTAGATCGACCACCCGTTCTCACTCTATCAGCGCCAACAACAACAACAACTGAAACTACGACGATGCCAGCTATGCCGCAATTAACTCGAAACCGATCGTCAGCGAACAATTCGTCCGCGGCTGATAGTATTAACGCTTCGATCGCTGCCGTCATCGCCGCCTCTCAACCGATAATACAAGAAAATCACGCTGAGAATCTTCAATCGCCGCTTACGATGAAGAAATATCTACGCGGTACCGTCACCGTTACTCACTATACCGAGCATCCCTATGTGAGAGCGGTGAGAAGAGCGGCAAACGGAGTGGACGAGGTTTACNCATCACTATGTGAGAGCGGTGAGAAGAGCGGCAAACGGAGTGGACGAGGTTTACGCGACTACTGCTCCGCCAGGTCATCAATGTATACCAAACGTTTGTGATATAGTCAGAGAAATACCCTTTTTATCATATGGTAAATATACATTGAAAAACGAGTCGGGATCTTGGGAAATGCCGCTTCCCTGCGCAAGCGCGCAGGTAATTCGTACCTCTCTACATAAAATCTAACCGAAAACAGTGCAGAGAGACTAATATACTCATGCATAAAATTTTTTATAAGCGCTTACTTTGCATAAACATGCTAACAATTATAACCAACCTGGTGGAGGGAGCGGGACTGGCGAAGCGAATGAACGGTAGTGGCGGCGGCGGAGGGCCGGTGGTGCTCAGCGCGAGCGGTCGAGGCCGCTGCGGCGGCGGTGGCGCGTGACGTCGGCGGAGTCGGTCGCGCGCGTAGCGCGCCGCTCGCGCCACCGCCGCCCTTTTCATGTAGCCCGTTTGGGCCAGCAGGCCCACGATTAGAAGCCCGACTAAATAGATATTGTTTAATACTAGTAGCTATAAAAGCTTAAACTTCTCACCTAGGGTCCACACCCAGTCGGCGCCGCTGCCGGCGGCGACGGCTGATGGTGTGAACAGGCCGCCGCCGCCGGCCGGCTCACCCCAGTCCATAAGACCCAGAATGCTGGTCTTTGCGCTGGTCTTCAGTTCCTTTAGAGCTCCTGCCAAGATGTTGGAGGCGAATCTATCGGCTACTTTTAGCAGTAGATTGGTGGTTTGCCTAAAAAAATTGATATTAGTAATATCCATCGTTTGCGGTTTTATCGCTTACTCAAACGAGTCGTGGTAGCGGTGGTTCAATTCACGGATTGTGTCTGTGGTCAGGGAGGTCACGGCACATACCCCTTCTCTCTTGCTCTCTACGAATTCGCACGACATTTCTGTTTGCAAGGTGGACGAAATAACAATTAAAGTGTTGCATGCGCTGTGTCTTTTCAAATGATCGATGAACATTTTTTCTTTATTACTATTGGTCGATAATTTTTAAACGTTTGCTATTGGTCGACGGCAACACTACCGCTTCGTCATGCGTACGTTGATAATGGTAAACAAATCAATAGTCTCGTAATCGCGACTGCGCACAAACACGTGTTAACAAAAGCGAGCGAGTGCACGAGTCGATAGCGACTATTACTAATTGCAAGCGTCGTAGTTTACAGCACATGTGTGTGTGAATATAGCATTTTAACACATACAGAGCAACGACATTAAGCCAATAACATAGAGCGGTGGTAATAACAAAGGATTACGCGTATGATGTGCAAAAATTTAGGGTTCGCATTCTTTTTCTATTCAAAGAGAGACGGTTTCTGACAATTACATATATCGTCAAAGTCGTTTGGAACACTAAACAAAATAGCGCCGTAGTTATGGGTAAACGATTGAAACCATTTACAGATTATAAACTGTTTATAATCGACTTTGTCAAAATTTTCAATACGTAAATGCGCTTCGTTTGCATAAAATGCTTTCTCGATCGAGTCGTACGCGACGTTTTTATAAAAAGTCGGTCCAAACTTAATCGATGACGGCGGTGACGGCGGTGAACATTGTTCAGCGATGAAGAGAAGCTTGTCAGGATGAGGGATAGAGCTCTTGTGAAAGATTGCACCGCCAATGTTCAGATAATGAAAACTTTGATCGCGCGCGTCCCAGGTAGATATTTGGAGACAATCGCTCTTTAGACGTTTTGGGTACAGATCGTCTAACATATTTTCCCTGCGGCTCCAGCCTTCCGGGTGACGTATAAATACAAAGCTTGAACGGAAACGTAGAAATGATTTGTAACGAGATTGTAAATATTTAGGAGAGGGATCGCATGTATCCTTTTCCTGTTGGTCATCTTCTGGCCGGTCATCTTTTTGACGTTTCTCTTGACTATAATCCATATTCACTCAATCGGTACAAATGGTTAGTTCGCAAACATCGACCGGTTATATATTCTTTCATTTACAGTATAACAGCACGAACACATAGCTTTATTTTTCGTCTATCAAACGTTTCGTACGACTAGTTCGCCGACCCGATCGCGTACGGTAGAATTTGTTCTTAAAATTTGCAAAGTAGTGTTTGTTGTTGGTCGACTGATTTTCACAAGGATCGTTCACGGTAGCTGATGCAGATTCTGGCCGATACGATGGAAGCGTTGGCGTAGTCGAAGCGGCTGGTTCGCGCGTCGACTGCATCGTCGCCATTAACGAAGGTTGCTGTTGTTGGAGCGTGAGCGTTTCTCTCCCGGCCAGCGATTCATCGATTGGCGCGATGGGCGCTTGATCGGGCGGTGGACGAGTGTAGTACGGTGCAGTGATCGACGACGATTCCTCTTCAACATTCGCATCGTTTACCATTGGTTCGTCGCGTACAACTGTGTTAGTAGCAGTAGTGTTGACGTCGGCTACCGTATGGAGATAGTCGCGCGTCGCCGAGTCCAGCCCCGAAACGGCCGTCTTCAGCTGTTCAGCCTTGTGTTCGCTCGATAGAGTCGGATTGCTGGCAATCGAGGCGATCTGTCGTTCGATACGGTTGACAGTCGATGACGCGGCGTTGAGACGAGATCGATCGAGTAGAGCGTTGCGTTCAGAGTCGGTTAGAATAGAGGACGGTACGAGTACATAACGCTGCACGCTATTGGAGGTAGAATTAATCGGCATTGTTCACTTCGTCGTAGCAGCCAATACTTGTTGAATAATGTCCTTCATCAGCTTACGTCTTTTGAAAATTAAAGTACGCTTGTCCAGCTTCTTCCACTCTTCAGGATTGCATTGGTACCCTGCTAGATTATAAAAATCGCTGCGAGCAGCTCTGTTCCTGGAAGCTTTGCTCAATATGTCTTGAGACACTGGCAAAAAACCAAAAACAAAGTTGTAGGCAATCTCACACAGACAATCGATGTAGACGTCTGGAGCGGTTGCAAGTGAAGCTTTCAGTTCGCGCGACGTCTGAATGCAAAAACTTTCCAGTCTTTGCTTATGATCCAAGATACACCGCGGTACAATGTCAGAGACCGTCTTATTAACCATAATTTTATTAAACAGCTGTCGCTATCCTCACAAGCGAGAATAACAATAAACCATCCGCCAAGCGTGCATATTTATAGACTAAATCATATTCGAAAGGAAATAGATGCAGGGCTGAGACTCTTGCAACGTGAGGCCGCATCGACAAAACATTCGCAGATCGCTTGTATTCAAACATAACATAACATAACGATAGCCGTCTTTTAAACACGTGTTGCATATTTTTGTCAGGCTTTGCGCGTTGCCAACACCAAGAAATTGTACAGCGACAGCGGATAGCATTCTCTGATGGCTGATTGACGGGAATACGGTAAGATAGGTGCTGGATTCGCGGAGATGTTTAAGCAGCGCGCCGAGTCTACCCAGTAAATGCATTGAGTGGACGAGAAAAATTATGGATAAGTTGAGATGGTGCATCGCAATGTCGAACAAATATTTTAGAGTACTGCACGCGTCGGTACTCTGCAGGTTATGATCCATGTCGTCTAGCCAGAGAAACGAACGCTTTCCATTTTTATGTTCATTTTGAAACTTTTCACTTGTGAATAGTTCATACGGGAACGTGTTGAAAATGGTTTTCTTTACCGTGTCCGGATACGACGCCATCACATTGCGATGGACGTCTTGGGTGATAGCGGTGCAAATGTAGACGGCGTCAATCGAGTCGTCGCAGTTGTTCAGCTCGGGAAATACTAGATATCTGCTTGGAGTTGATAGCATATTGCTGACGAGTGTCGATTTACCCGAGTTAGGTTTGCCCACAACGAGCATAGAGAACGGAAGGTTGATGTAAAATTCGCGAGCAGAACAGGTTATAGCATCGGCAAAGCGAGAATCGGACGCAATCAGTTGTTGTAACACATCGTCATTGTTGTTCGCCGTCATTGAGACAGCGGACTCTGTACCATTCGGTAACGAAGGAGTCGTTGTCGTAGACGTTGCGGGCATAAAATTTGACATCGGTTAGAATAGTTTTGAGCGGTAGTTGACGAGAAATTAGATGGAATGCAAAGAATAGACAGTAGAGACCGCACGTAGCCGAATCCAGCGACTGTATCGGACGTTTAAGAGTGTCTACACGAGTGTTGTAACCGGAGAATAAGACGCGTGTAGCGACGGGCAAGTATCGCTCAAACGGTTTGCCGAGCGAATCCACATACGTATAGCGACCGTCTATTCGAATCAATGCCAACCAATGACTTCCTCTAGAAGGATAGAGATATATTTATACTTTAACGATCAAGTTTGCATACCTTTGCCAACTATTTTGTTCGTTAAATATAATGCAATAGTCTTTCGTAGTAGAATAGTACATTTCGCATAGTCGACCAACCACCTCATCGCATGCAACAACATCAACAGTGACGTTATCGGGCAACAAACGTTTTAAACATCGATATATTGTATTCCCGTCCATGAGACACTACAACCAAACCCTAGCACACGCATACGGCACAAATGACAGTCTAAGCGATTGCGTTAGGAATATAGTCGGTACGACAAATATTGTAACGATCGACGGTAACAGTTGATAATTGTGAAATGATGACGTAAGCACAATGATTGCCTGTAGTATCAGCGTCGAAATTGAAATGGATTTGAAGATCGTCGACAATGTTGTTCGCTTCGCACGGTTGATTGTGCAAATTGGGATTAATTCTGCAATTGAAATAATTTGTCTACGTACATTACGTTTTATACTCACCTAAAGCAGAACATGGGCAGCCAACGGATCCAGCTTTGATAAGCAATATCCGGCGAAAAAGTTGGATTGTTGCTGCGCGACTTTTGCGAACAATGACGCAGAAAGGCGGAATAGGCTTCCAAACAGTTTTGGTCAGGATTTTCAAAATTGCATTTTATACCGTCTACTGGATATCTGAAATGAAACTATATTGAATGTGATAGGTTCACATTTAGAAATATACCTTATGCCGCCATATAGAACATAACAGTCGGTCGTGGACAGATGGTTAAACACCTGCGGGCTGTGAACATATGAGCCTTGAGCGCTTCTTTTATCCATAAATATTACGGAAATTGCTTGCGGATATTTTGTCTTGCCAATGAACATGCTAAATTCGCGGCGTCCTTCAGGAACCGCAAATGGTCCCAGAATTGTATCGCGTTCAAAAAAGTATCTCGGATGAGCACCTGCTGTTATGGCGCGCAAATATCTCGTCTGTAGTTCGTGCTTTAGCACATATTTTTCACATATTAACTGAATGTTTTGAATTTCATATTTAGGTTGAAAGTAGACTAGTTCGGGGTTTCCAGCTATTAGATTAATTTTTTCCGGTGCATTGATTAAATATTTGGCCGGATGAAATTGTAGATCGAGAGTAATGTTGAGATTAGGCGGTATAAGCAAATGGGTTTTGCTTATCTCCAGCGGTATTGTCAGAAGCACAAACTGAAATAAGGACAACTATTTAGAGTATACAATGATTATGCTTACGATTTTATCAGAATTTCTTGTAGCCGCAATTCGATTGCTTAGTCCAGGGTTTGCTTTTAATCGCTCGTCGTTGAAATCCATTTCATTCCCGTGTGGATGAAATGTATGATAGTAGGATGTATCGCGGAAAAATCTTTGGCGATAACTCTCGCTCGTAGTTAACATTTGATTGAGGAAGCATTTTGTACCATAAGTCGCGTGAGACATCTCAACGACTGTATCTCCGATCTGAAATTATCTTTTATTATAATGAAATTGCGACTTGCATACCTTGAAACTGAGACTTGAGATCCAGCTGCCTGCGTAGTTTAACAAGGCGCTTTTCCATTTTTCATCTTTGACTGGTGCTCCATCACGACCGACCACACGAATTGTAAACGACAATTGCAGAAGGGTAGAGAGAAAATGAATAGCTGTTGATGGAATATCGAAACTAAACCGTCCCGTGTCAGGATCGCTTTGTCCCGGAGTAAAGGAATAACGATGCTGAGTTTTGCTAATAAAATCATCTAGAGCTACTGGTTCTTCAAATAACATTAGATTTTCATGATGACCAATGATGGTATTATCATCATCCGACATTGTGAGGATATTAAATCACAGGCAGAAGTTGAACCTTCTTCGACTTTTGCTTTTTCTTGTTTTTCGGCTTCGTTACTTGTTTATGAGCGCTCTTGGGAGATTTCTTTGTTACAATTTTCTTTTTACTTTTATCCTTCTTCTTCTTGTTGTCGATCTGTGTACTCTTCTTCTTCTTCTTCTTCTCTCCTTTTATCTTTTTTCCACCTTTGCTTTTATTGAGACGAAGGTTGGCACCAGAGTAGAGACTCGGAGTGAAGCAACCGCTTGCCGACTTGACCGAGTCGAAACTGATTTGACTACCGCCTTTTTGAGCTGTTGCTTGGCGAGTACGTATCTCTTCTGCTTCCGGATCAACTGCAACGGCGTCGCTTCTGGTTTGAGCACCTCTCTTTCCGATCTTTTTTTCCGTAGCACCGAGCCAGCTCTTTCGTATACAAATACGATCGTGATACATTTAACACGTTTTATTTAATGACACGACCGTTTCAGACGATGACAAACGCACATAAATGATGAGAACATTGTATTTAGCGATATATATGTATATATATGGTACACGGTGACGTATTGAGAAATTAGAGAATGTAACTGCTGCGAAACTTAAGTTCGCATATAACCTCAGGAGTGTCGTCAGTATTTATCGTAATACTAGCGCCGTTTTCTTCACGTATCCTCATGGTAACTGTATCACCCTGCGGTCGATAGGCACAATTTACCCAATTGAGCGGTCGCGGACGGTATTCGAACACCCCGGCATCATCCATGTTGTAAGAAAAATGATCGAGTACTGGAATCATCCTAGATCCTACACTACTACTTGTCGCAATATCGCATTCAATAAAAAAATGTACTGGTTTGTGGTAAGGAGCCTTGCTGACGGATTCAATAGCCAACGGTTTTCTATGTTTTCCCAAATCCATTTGACCAATATCAAATTGAAAGAAATCCTCGGTAGTTTTATCCATTTCGAAATTGGATATATTGCTATATGTTAATTGATACTGGTTTGTACTAAACCTATACGCAACAGATATATTTCGTCTATGTTCTTCAGGAGTATATTTAGTAATTTCTCGAGGGATATCATCAGGATTTATATAAGCAAAAGATGGAACTTCTATAGCTACAGAGTTATCGGGTTCGGCGACAAGGGTGTAGACAAATTTAAGCGGCGGACACCATTTGAATGTAAACTCGCGCGGGATAACAAGTCTTGATAGCGCCATTTGCAAACATTTTATATCTGCTAGCTTGGAGTGCAGTCCGGCACTATGAAACATGTACATTCCATCGTGAACGATCGCATCCTTGCTTCGTAAGATCGCAGTTATTTCGTTATTCATTGGCGTTGAACTTTGTATTCTTTAATCGAGATACTAATTTTAATGCGCTCTGCGGGTAGCTCCCTCGCAGTTCAGCTCCAGTAACACTGTTAATTATTTTATATCTAAAATTGTTTTCTTAAATTACGCGATATATAAATACATGAATATGTACCTCGGTAGCACGTCGGTTCGCTTAATTTTTGAGACGATCCACAATCGTCTGTACACTTGTTCGTCGGACGATTTGGTGCCGAGTCGATTGAATGCCGTTTTGAGTAATAGTACGATGTCGCCGGGTTTAAATGCTGGCTCAGGCGGCGGTCCCAATCGGTTTAACATTCTATAATGCGCCTGTTTGCGAAGTAGCCCGATTTTACCGTAGTCTCCTTCTTCTAGCCCTATATCGTTTGGCGATTTATTTTCTGGTAGAACGCGTGAGTAGCGATTGTTATAAATGAACGTTGCTGTCGCTACTTGACGACTGACTGGCATCGTTGGACGATCGCGTCGTAACCGACCGAGAACAGTACGAAGTGAAAAAATAGCTCTCTATAATGATATTTGTAAATTCCTTCAAAATTTTACATTACCGACTTCTGCCATAAATGCATGAGACTTGAAACTGGGCGTCGCAATGATATGCTTCGTTCCTTGTTGGGATAGAAATCGTTTCATGGCGTTATTTGTAAATTCGGTTCCAGCATCTATAGATAAATATTTGTTAGTGCATACAGTAGAGATACAATCACTTACCAGTAATTAACGTCTCCGGCGGTTTAGTTTTTTCGAACACTTGATCGAGGAATTCTATCCATTTTGTTGCAGATAGTATCTTTGTGTATTGGGTAGAGATTCGTCTCGTAAATGATTCAGTGTACACGAGTACATAACCGTTATTTTTACTTAGAACTGCAGTATCAGCAAATGCTGCTTGATTGGGTCGATACGATTCGAATAATGCCTGAGGACGTCTGGTTCTTTTGCTACTCTGCGCAGACAGCAAGTAACTGGAGCGATCGTTAAGGAAATTTTTAACTTTTGATAGCGTCACCCAATTGCCAAGTAAACGTTTGGCACTATGATAGAATGCGGTAGGAGACGAGTAGCTACCGCTGGTTAACGGTTGAAAGTAGAGATTAGACAAGGCGGTATACTGACCTACAGTAATCGGGGACATATTGTATTAGTACGATAGACCGTTTGACGCACGACTAATACACAGAGAGAAACTGGTCTGTGGGACAAAATTGATTTATATACGGGTTTGGCTGATCAGTTTTATAGCAATATGTCGGACGTTAGCCTCTATGAGTTTCATCCTCAACTACAAGTTGTTTCTGCGACTGGACCGCAGGTAAATAAATTGTACTTTATTTTATATCGTTTGTAATTGTAGCACAATGGAACTCCGAACCAGCTCAAGTGTTATACGTCATGTGTCATTGAATGGAAGGTAGACGAATGGCAATTGCAAGAAACTCAACCAGAGAGAATAGAGCGACTTAGAGATCCGTTTGGTTTGTGGCGAGCACAAAGTCTACACACCGTGATAGAGGCTATAGACAAAATATGTCTCTGTCCGCGATGGATGATATGCAAGTATTGTAAAGGTTCAACAACCGACTGTCTTATCAGGATTGCTGTTCACCCGGATAAGGACGGGATTATTGATAAGGACGCTGGTGCCTGCATCGGATGTAACCATCAGAATGATTTCGATGCGATATATAGCGAGTTACATACTGTTGTACCATTTACACCGTATCGCTATTTGACTTGTACTGACATATACACCGCTATGGTTCAGATGCACGAAACATTTGGTTCTTTTAATAGGCATAGATGGATATTTTGTATTGACGTCCTATTTCCATGTCTCTACGTATCGACTTGTGACATTCCTGACAAATATGTTTGTGTTAGTCGAAATTTATGAATATGGTACGTACATATTGGATATATACTGAAATTGAATTTACAGTGATTACCAATACTTAGAGTGTAAAATTTTTTCTAATCTTGGCCGTCACATGATACAACGCAGGCGGTCTTTTTGACACGTCGGCGGTTGTGATTGACAGCGCAGGTTATCTACAGAGCAGTAGGCAAGGCGTTTGACACCGGATTGATTAATGAGGGCGGACCGAGTTTGCATAGATTGCAATCGGAGATGTTGACGCGATAGGTAGAACGAATTCGGCGTGACATTGTGTTGTAGTAGATGAAAAACAACGGCGATCGTAGATGGGCGTATGATATAACGCGCGCGGACAACGACGATCGTAGATGACATGTATGATATAATGTATAGGACATGCCCAAGAGGTGATCGTAGATGGGATGTATGATAAAAACGCGTGAGTGAGAGACGCGTTCACGCCGCGTGGCGATTGCGCACATCGGCGGTCGTGAACAAAGGAGTTGGGGAAGGAGTTTTAATAAAATGTGCGCTGAGCTAGACGTATTTTTGCTGTGCTGACATATGTTCTTGTTGCATAGAACGGTATCGCCCGTGGCGTAGAAGTAACATTGGCAGGTGTGTAAGGAACAGAGACAAACACACTTTGCAAAGAACGCTATCGCCCATGGCGTAGAAGTAACATTGGCAGTTGTGTAAGGAACAGAGACAAACACGCTTGTGAACATTGTTGCAGAGAACGCTGTCGCTCATTGGTAGTTGTGTAAGGAACAGAGACAAACACGCTTTGCAAAGAACGGTATGGCCCATGGCGTAGAAGTAACATTGGCAGTTGTGTAAGGAAGAGAGACAAACACACTTGTGAACATTGTTGCAGAGAACCCTGTCGCTCATTGGTAGTTGTGTAAGGAACAGAGACGAACACGCTTTGCAGAGAACGGTATGGCCCATGGCGTAGAAGTAACATTGACAGTTGTGTAAGGAAGAGAGACAAACACGCTTTGCAGAGAACGCTGTCGCTCATTGGTAGTTGTGTAAGGAACTGAGACGAACACGCTTGTGAACATTGTTGCAGAGAACGGTATGGCCCATGGCGTAGAAGTAACATTGGCAGTTGTGTAAGGAACAGAGACAAACACGCTTTGCAGAGTTTGTGTACAGAACGCTTATGAACCTTGTTGCAGAGAATGGTATCGCCCGGGGCGAAGAAGTAACGTTGTTTGGATATCCTATACACTACTACTGATTGCGTCATACAATAACAGAGCGCACTTCATAACATGCATGATTTTTCAAACAATGGCTGAGGAACTGGAGTTGAATTTTGACCGACTGTTGCTTGAGAGTGAAGACGAAGGAAATGAGGAGCAAGATGGCGTCGATGGCATGGCCTGTCTTCCGATGAAGATGATATAACAGATGACGATGAGGAAAACAGCGATCAAGATGATGAATGGGAAGAGACAGTTGAATCGTTCAACAGATGGAACTTCACGGATGTTTCTGGGCTAAACTATGGACTCTTGGAGGATTGCAAGGAGTCAATTGACTTCTACGAATTATTTGTCAATGAAGATATATTTGAGCTGATTGTTCAGGAGACCAACCGCTACGCCAAGGCCAAAGACCCCGATTGGTCAGACACGACAAATGATGATTTTCATCTTCAATACAAGCACTGCTCGGACCACGTCGATTATAGTATCTATAGATGCTAGAAAACATGTTTCTGTATAAAACATAGCTTTTTAAGCAGTCTTAGTAGAGAAAACGGCTTTACATCATCGTGCATGACCGATCATGCACACGGTCCGAAATGGCAGTCACCGCGTCCATGACCGGTCATGGACATTTTCGTGAATGTGTTAAGTGAAATATTTCACATGTACATGAATATTTTACGGCTAATGGATGATAATGACAATAAGCACATTTAAAAGCCTCGTTTTAAAGAATGTAGTTAAATTTTAGTAAGTCATAGCCAACCCCGACCCCGACCCCGACCCCGACCCCGACCCCGACTTTTTGAAAACCCCGACCCCGTTACAGCTCTACTAAGATGCAAAAAAACGTTGAAAACACATGATAAATTGCTATCCAGGCATAGCCCGCTTGCAGTCCCGACCTCAACGTCATAGAGAACCTGCTGGAGCTCCAAATTTATCAAAATCATCAATCCAGGACCCGCCAGGAGTTGATCACCTCCATTCAGGAAGCTATCCAGAAAATTCGACCCAGCGTGATCCACGACTTGCTCAAATCCATGCCTAGCCCATTACTAAATGTCGTCAAGACCAGGGTACCATAATCGATAAATGGTCTGCTGTTTTTAATGTTTAGGATTTTAAAATAAATTATTTTGTCAGTTCGTTCCAAGATTTTGAGCAGTTCATATTTAATTTTTCTTTGTATTTTCTTTCCATTATATGTTTAAAAATACAATTTTCTTATTTGATTTCGTTTCTCGTATGTATACTTTGTTATGGTTAAAAGCCGCAATCCGCATCTTTCCGTTAACTCGGTAAACTCACTCGTTCCAAACTTTTGAGCAACACTATATGTACGGTTTTTCTGTCTGTTTTCTGTCTGTTTTCTATGCAGCTCTCTAATAAAAGGCAAAGTCAAAGATATTGCGAGGATCTTTTAGTAGGGAGTTCGCACGTGAATTTAAACAATTTATATACTAGCCGCTAGAGAACTTTCTGCTCTTCCATCTGAGTTTATGAACAAGAACAGACACGCCCGCAGTGCAAAGATGTGGCTCTTCAAAGTAAGGTATGCAAAATACGAAAGAACTTTTGCAACGACCTAATAGAATTTGACATTACAGTTGACTCTTGATATAACGCCACCCCTAGGAACCGGCCTTCAGGTGGCGTTATATCGAGAGTGACGTTATATCGAGGGTCATTTTGCCTTAATTTCTTTCAAGGCCAACCAAATAGGGCCCAACCAAGATGGCGTTATATCGAGAGTCAGCTGTATTAACAAGTGATTCGTTCAGCGTAGCTTTATCTTGAATTTTGTTTTTGAGGTTTAACCAAAGAACTTCTTGCGCCACATGAAATACTAGTCACCACATAGTGACGAACTGTTTACTATTATTTGGGTAAAGAGGGAAGCGTCTACCGCTTTTTTCGGCTATCGCTTAACCGTGCTATAATCGCATTAATGACTGAAGGTGTAAACACTGTTGGCGCAAGGTAAATAACATGATTTTATACAGTTGTTGGTGTAACAAGATATTTATTATGTCCCATGCAGGATCAGAATGCATATGATGAAACAAGTTCAGCAAGTGTTCGGCTTGACATTTAATAACACTAATATGAATCATACCGGTAGTCGTGCGGGGAATTTCAAAAGTAAAATTTAAGGAATTGAGCGTTTCGCGTGTTATCACTTGAAGCAATTTCTAATTTAATGCACACATCCATAAAATGGCTTGGACGGCAATCTACTAGTCTTACGTGCAATATACTGCTTTTTAAAGAAATTATGGAAGAATATCCAGTCCTCCGGCAAGCCAGAATAGAAAATAATTCATGTCCAGTAAGATAACATGGTCTACGAGTGATTAACCGTCCCAATATTCTCCAATAAGTATACGAAATTCCGCTGACTAATTCCAACATTTTTAACCCTAATTACTTGTTAGGTTGTCCGAAAAGTGTTTTCATAAAGTGAGCTTTGATGTGAACAAACCCCTCATAGAAGTTTTTGAAAAGACTTTTCGGATAAGCTATTATTCCGCCTTCATACCACTGATACATAGTTGGAATGTCATCGCTGAACACGAAAATAAACATGTAGACGACTG
>NIUQ01004289.1:0-14283 GCA_002796945.1 Plectus sambesii
GTGCCAAATTCAAATTGTCCAAGTCTCTGCAGTTCCATTCAGATACCGGCAATTGCTCAATGAAATTTTGAGAGATGTCCAGCTCAATCAGTTTTTCCAGTGCACACACTGAATCGGGAAACGTGCGGAACTGATTGTTCTTTAGGTATAATTTTTTCAACGATTTGCTGCAGCTTGAAACATTGATACATGTCAGTTGATTGTCCGATAAATCAATTAGTTTCTAAAAATATTCTTTACAGTGTATCACCAGCTGTAAACATCACAAGGAAAAAAGTATTCAACAAACCAAAACTCCTTTTGGCAAGCTGACTGAAAATTCACGCAGCCGATTTCCATTCATTTTCAAGACTTTCAGCTTTAAACATTTCCATGCTAAAATATTTGCTCTTTATAATAAAATTTTCAATGAAATTCATTCGAGTTATGATTTTACTAAATTAAAATTCATACCTTTCGTGTCCTCGACTAGGTTATCGTTACTCCATGGAAGGAAAGACAATGCGCACTGCATTACTTTAAGTTCAGTCAAATTTTTCAGTCGGAAATAGTTCAGAGGTAGTGTGGTTAACTTTGGATTGTAGCAAAGTGAGACGGTGGTAAGCCTATAAAATTTTTGTTAAGCTCGGCAGGACACTGCTCCTGACAATTCACGAAATAGTATAATAGCAAAAATATAGTGACAGGGCAAATTTGTTTTGAGAACCCTTTGCAAATCTAGAGGCGCGAAGCTAGAAATGGGGACTAAGGGAACAGCAGAGATGTGGAAAATGCTTGGTAATTTCCAGGGATAGAATAAATTCTGAAAATAGGAGTTTCCCTCTCCCAGCCCTCTTAGCTTTGCCCGTGCTTATTTGTACATATAACCGCCGATTTCCTCCCTTGTTAAGCCTCTTTTTTCATCCTAGCATTTTTGCAGATTATGATTTGAAGATGGGCAAGTATCTGAGACGAAGGGTGGAGTTACGATTCTCCACCGTTCTAAACAATAATTTCATCAGTACCCGGGGTCCCTCCAATGTCTAACCAGGAAGAAGATTGGAGCCTATAGTTCAGTCATACTTAGAATATTCTAAGGCTTTCTAAAGTATAATATACGCTATTGGAATATGAAATACAATAAGAGACTCTCGCACGAAGGGTGTCAGATACGACCAACCAGCACGTTCGTTATGTAAAATAACAAATGTGGCACGTGCTACTGACTTTTTGCACGATGGTTTCGCATCTTTTGACTCGGATAGTTCGGTCAGCTCTTTGCAATTGTTCATTACGAACGCTCTGATGTTTGGAAAATCCCATGGAACAGATGAGGGCAACGTTTTGATGAGGCTGTTAGATAAGTCAAGTGCAGTGAGTGAGCCGTTCTCAGGCGTCAACCAACGCTTGAAATCGATGGTTTTAACGTTGCTTAGGTTAACGATGGTCCATGAATTGGCACCCTGAAATGAATTCAAATGCGCATCTCCGAAAACTTGTAACTTCTTCTGTTCTCCTTTCGCGCTTTAACTTAATCAAATATTTATACTTGAATTTAATTAAGCCGTTATATTTTTTCTTTAGTAGCATTTTCGGGCTACATTTTTAAGATTACTGCTATCTTTAAATGTGTTTATATGTTGCCATTTAACTGAATGCATATTTACTTACTTTTTGCCAATTCATGTAGCTTGTGACTGCAGTGAAGCAAGAACGCATAATCTCGTCGTCAATCGATGCACCTTTGTCAAGGAGAAAAGCGACAATTTTTCTTCTGCCCTCTGAAAGAACAGAGTAATTTTTGTTTATTAGTACAGTTCTGTGCAAATGCAATGATGTTGCAACTTTAATGAGGCAGAATTTGCAGTCAAAACACGGGTGTGCTGACAACTGAGAGATTAGAACGTTTCATTAAAAAACGTTTAAAAAGTTGTTAGTTGATATATAAAAGCGATAGTTCGTCAAATTCATATCGTTTATCACGGCGCATATAGTGTTCCGACTATTTCATTTCAGCAACATTAAAAAGATCTTTGTTCAATAGAGGCTAGCAAGACAAATAGTGGAGAGAGACACAAAAAATTGATGACACATTAAGATTAATAAAAGGATAAAAACTGAACCCTTTTCGTCGTCGTTTTGTGAAGCTTCATACTTTGTCAGCGCAGTGGCAAGAGTATGACTGGGCGAGAAGTCGGAATCAGACGACAAATCTTCCGGCATCGACTGATTTGGATTCATACCCTCTTTCCACCAACGATCCAGCAGGTTCAACCTCCCATTTGCGACCGCGAGGTGAATTAAACATTTATAAGCCACTGTCTTAGCAGACTGTAAATCTAAACATAAGCGATAATAAAAATATTGGACTCGTGATGCTGAAAGATTGGAATTCTGCATTGAATCAACTTTACTGACGAGAAATATAAATAGTACCGCGATGTTTCTCGGCCAGTAAGAGCGCCACCTCGTCATGTCCCGATTGAATGGCAATTCTCAATGGATTCCAAGACAAACTGAGCGGGTGACTTGAGTATGCACCGGAAGATAACAGTTTCTCTACGATATCGTATTGCCCACTGCGCGCAGCCAGCGTTAGTGTCGTTCCCTAAACAAAAGTAACGTGCAAGAATAATGACACGTTCCTGCAGTTGAAAGAGAGAGAATTATTAAGAAGGCATTTTAATGTTTATTAAGCATTTCTTGCAATAAAAATCAATAAAGTCGACCAGATACGAAGAAAGGCAAGGTACGCGATAAAGTTCTTTTGTAAATGGGACAACATGGCTGCTTTGGCCAGAATTAGTTTCCTACACCCTACACGCGTATATGTACAGTTACGCCCAACGCAACCATACTGCTAGCGAAAACCAAGTTGTGTAGCATTACCAACTAATTCCAGATATGCTTCAAATAAACTTTTTGAGGCAGTGTTTACGCTATGACATTTTTTGATTTATAGGATAATGGAGAGTTTGCAGACAAAGATGTCGCGTGCGCAGTTGAACAATATTATTACGATATAAGGTAATGCATTTCAGCGCTCAGCGTGTGTAGCGAATCGTTGAAATGCCGTTCCATAGTTCATTTGAGAACTGGAAGAGCCGAAATTTGGCATAATTTTTAAAGCAACGACTTTATCGCACTACCGACCTTGTAAGTTTCTGAAAACGCATCCAAATCGAGAATTCCATAATTACTAGTCAGGATTTCAGCCACTTTAACATGATTTCCCATAATGGCTCGATGCAGCGGCCAAACAACGTCGCTATTCATCAGTTGAATGTGATATTCATATAAACTGAAATTGAACAAATTGTGAATAAGTAGGTAACTATTCATAAAACAGGTATGGCTTTTTTTACCTATTATTGACTGTTTGCATGGCACTTGGATCATCGTTATCGACGGCAGATTTGAGACGTTCAAAGTATGACGATGTTTCTGAAAGTTAGTTACGGTATTTGCTTAGTTCTGTGAAAGGTAGGGAAATATTTAAAAACAATGCATTGACTCTCAGAAACAGATGTGCGGAAGTACGAGTGCGCTGATCGTTCAGAAAACAGACTAGAGACAGAAAATAATAAGAACGATTATTGAAGCCTACAGAAAAATGCAATGCACAGTCAATAACTGTACTGATAATACTGCACACTTACGTTGTTCAGATAAGTTCTCGATCGTAGTGTATAGCAGAGGATGGCAAAATCGCATAGTCGCCACTGCTCCTTCGGCAATTTTGTGAATTGCAGCATAATATACCTCTTTGCCTTTTTTGAATATTTCTTCCCCTCCAATAGTCAGGAGTATGTCACCTGAGAGAAGTACGGCATTTATTATATTATTGTGACGATGACATGCATGAATACGAAAAATTTACATTATTGCTAAAAGACTAGACTGTTTAATGCTATAAAACCGAATTCTGCCACTTCAACCTCGATCGGGCTTAAAAGTTGGAAAAAAAATCCAAGACACTTTAACAAAACATTGTATAGTACCCAAATTTGATAGTTTGTACTATTGCCACGCTAGTTAAAATGCAGAGTTCCCTCAATCTCATTTCAGACTATATTTTGTATAAAAATTTACTGTTTCAGATCTTTCAGCTTTCATTTTTTAAATTTTCATAAATTTTCATACGTGTATTAAAATCCTGCAACATTGTGTAACAAAAATATTAATCCAACGGCGTTGAGACCGTAATGTCCATCAGACTTTCATTAATGCCTTGGTAGGTAGTGCCAACAAATAACTTTCGTATTAAACGCGTTACTCACGGATTTTAAGTGGTGATCGTGCTGCGTCAGAGTCGGGGATTATTCTGACTATTTCGAGATAATTTCGACCATTGATAATGAGACCAAAACCGAATTCGACGCGCTCATCGCCCTTTTTCAAATCGATTGTAAACAGCTCTCCTTTGGGATACTCGGTTTTGCCTGAAATAAATTAAAGTTGTAAAATGAAGGCTTTAAGTAAACTATAGTCCCGCTCGTAAGTACTTCGCAAAAGAATAGCGATCGGTCGTTGAGGAGCGACGACTGATTTGGATCCTTTAGAACAAAACGGACGCGTCACTCAACATAATGCATTGTACTCAGTATTTCGTGACATTTAAAGCGGTTCTTAGTATAAACAATTTTGGACCAGTCCATTTTGACGCGTGTAAATTGTCCGATAGCGTAACTAAAGATGACCCCTGTCTTCTGTTCGCCGACAGAATGGACCGTCCACCAGCGACGGTGCTCTCCTTTTCCATAGTAATTAAGGTTGGAACTATGCATTTACTTACCGTTCATTTCGAAAAATAAGTGAGCAAAGTTCTAATAAAGAAGAGATGTCGGCAGCAACGGCAAAGCGGGGAAGAGGGTGACACAAGCAACTCTGAGAACAATTATGAAGTTTATAAGCGCTATTAAAATCGAGTGTAATGAGACAACCCACGCCAGTGATCGCTGGTTGGTCGGACAACTTGCTTAATCCTTTCGACCCAGCTGATAAGGATGATGTTATAGTAACTTGGGACAATTTCGCGTCACTTGCTACGGACATTTGAGGGTGCGCCTGCATGGCATCAAGTTTCACTTCACGGCATGCACTGTTTGAAAAGTACTTCGGGTAGCGATAACGCGACCGTAAAGCCATGCCTGTTTTGCAGCTGTACCCATCACATTTTATTTCACAACATAGACTGTTCGCAAAGTATTTTGATGGTGATAACGGGGTCGTTATGCTCGGCTCATTTTACAACTCTTACGCCAAAGCAAAGGCATAGCGACAGCTTCGGGCCCCACTCACAACACTATCTCAACATTTGACATTCAATACGCAACACTCATATTGTGTTGTCATAACTGCTTTAACATAAGCCAATTGAGACTCTGGTTACAAACATTTCTTGAGTCATAATCCTGCACATAACAAGGCAGTTATGATAATGTAAATATGGCGTCGAGTAATCAATATCGAATGATGAGACAGCATTGTGAAACTGGGTCTTGGACGGCGACAGTTGCGCGCATCAGACATCAGACAAAGCAAATGCCGCTTTGTCAAAAGTGATAATAATTTTGAATGAAACAGTTTGCTTCAACTTTGCATGCAGACTTCAAGATGATCTGGTGTGCGTATTAATTGAAGGAGTTAAACATTTTGAGTGGCTACAATAACAAACTTCATATAATCTTTGTAACCAGTCACAGTTTATAAATAAAAAATACTTTTTTTAAAGCGGTTTGACGATGGTTGTTTACTCTTTTCTGTATGAAAGGGCATTTACTACGAAAATTGCTTCTAGTCTCACACATTGTTTTGTTTGTTGAATATTTATTTTCCACATTTATACAGTGATATCATTTCTGACCAATCGTATGATGAGCTTACATCGAACATATCCCGCACTTGAATCATGTTTCATGCAGTTCATTGATAACATTAACATAAGTAGCTGTTTAGTAACCAATCATTACGGTCGCTGAAAGATACGCAAGCAAGATAAATTTTTAGCGAAACAAATTCTTTAGCGGCAAAGAACTGCTGAAAATAATTGTTAAAAATATATTTTTGCAATTTTATAAGGTTACAATCGTCTACACGCAGTTATAATTCAATGATATGAATTGTGAGTGTTGAAAACACGTGAAATGTATTCAACGTTGGGCCCAAAATCAATCAAATATGCGCACAGATGAGGTAACATCAAACAAGACTACTCGTGTAAAGCTCCATATTCTTCCGTTTCTGTGTCAATTGTCGGTGGCCGCTGAAAAGAAAATGTTAAAAGTCCGCATCACGCTATGTTACACTAAAAATTGCGAATTTTAGTAGACGATTTTTCGGGACGTTATTTTGCGCATTTGCGACTTTTCAGCGAAACTGAATTTAATTTCAACCACCACGCCGTCAGAATATTTCATTATCCCGTTAAAATTTACCACGGCAATAAGGATCCCATTTAAGTAGCGGAGCAACATTTTATCGCTGTCTCAGGGGCCGAATCCGAAACATTTTGCTTATCCCAACTATAGCGGTTACTTTCGTGGAAGTGCTGCGATTGGTTAGGTTAGGCCTAATGGGGGAGATTTCTTGTGCATACGTCTTAGCCGATCAATCAGCACGCTTTTCACAACTGTAACTGCAATAATTTTGCTGAGAATGCTTTCGTTAAATAACCTTCACACTGCTAGAGAAATTCAAAAATGGGCCTCAAGGTCAATCTCGTCTGTTGCGGCTGTTATTTAAGTTAGTTAATTTTATAGAACAAATTCAATTTGATTACCTTTCGACAGTATTGCCGGTAAGCGACAAAAATGGAAGTAAACAGGAGAATGAACAGGAATAGAATAGCTATTCCAAATAATGATAATATCTCTGGTGTCAAAAGTTCGTTGAAATACGAGATATCTAAAATATAATAATTATTATCTTGTGCTGCTGAAAGATTTAGCTGTAACATATTTAGCAGTGTTATCAGACTAGTGAATACGTGATATGCACATTCATGTTTTTCGGAATTTTCACAAAGCTAGATCATGAAATTTGTAGTATAAGCTTAAAAACTGCTTCAGATGCTGAAAAATTTGGCAGGAGTAGGAACTTGGGGAGTTAGCACCCCAAAACAGCGAAAATTCAAGCTTGTGAACTTTTAAATCTAATAAAACGTCATTTATGTGTCAGAAATGTTTATATCCTCCTCCCACAACGCCAAGGTAAGAATTTATACGCTTTCATGAGTTGGTGGCCAATCATCTTATGACAGAACTCTTGAAGTACACCCAGAAATAAAACATAAAATAATTCTTCGCTCTCAATGTTTCTATATGAAAGTTATTGGTTGCGAAGTTGTAAGGAGAGAGTAGGTTTAATTACAAACCTGTTTCATTTGACTTGGGCTTTGTTCTCATTTTCCTAGTGTTGCTACAGTAGTGGAAGCGGGAAAACTGAAGACAGCGAGAAACAACTTGATAACTTTTTGAAATCTAAAACAGGACCATACGTTGATAAAATTATTGGAATAAAAGTGTAAATAACAAATATACATTTGACTCTGGTAGATGGCGTAGAAGAAGGGAACCGCGCGCACTGAAGCAGAAACGCACTAGTACAAACTATTCGAGCATAGACGGAAGAAAAGCGCTTCGTGCTGCACTCTGAAATGCACTTTTGCGAAATCTCGTCCATCGGCTGACGTCAGCAGCCCAGACATTAACTTGCAAATCATGGCGGCCACACTTCACATACTTGTAATCGATTTTCGTCTCCTCCCAAGTTTCGTCAGTCGCACGCCACCACGCACGCTTTTGAACGAACAGCGCGATTATTACCGTAATCAATATTGCGACGCACCTCTTCACGCGTCGTAGTAGATGTGCAGACGAGAAATGAAGGAGAGCGTGTAGGATGCAAAATTATAGATTAATATATAACGTCTTCCACGAAATACATGCACAAAAGATCTACATATTTCGGTATCGTTCTAGAGGAAAGCCACGTCGAGTAGCAGGCATCTCGCGGCATTCATTAACCTTTGCGTATAAACAATCGCTGAGCGCATCATATGCGAAGGGAAGTTATTCGGCGAGATCATTGGGTCAATCGCGCAATGTTATTGATAATAGGGATCTAATCGTAACTAGACTATAAATTTATGAACCGCGCTGTGTTGTTACTTAGTCATGTTTCTTTTTATCTCTGCATTAATTATTTAACGAGAATGCATCAGTCTATAGTAGTAATAGGACGGATTTATTTGAGACTTGTGACGTCAGCAAGAAGAAATTGCGATTGAACTCTGCGTCGTCAGAAAGTGATTGGTATAAAGGGAGACACACGGTGAAATGAAAGCGTCTGAGCGGACGAGCGCGGAGAAGTCGACAAAAATTTGTCTTATATTAATGTTTTCTAAATTATGGCTTTGCAAAACGCCTGATATGTGCGCAGCCACGCTGTGTTTGAATTAGCATAAAAGTGCGTTTTCGCTGTAATTGGTGGCAAAAAGCAAAGTACAACTAAGAATGATGCAGTAATCATACTGATTTAGTCGTTTTGGGTAGGATATAGGAAAAAATAATTGTTCTGCTCATTTAATTATTGTTCAGTAGTGCTTTCTTTGTTGCGGTAGTTAATTAGTGTGCGCTTCGAGATCATTCTTGTTGAAAATAATTACTTGATTTCAGACACGGGGAAACTAGGTACACTTCAAACAATCGTAAAATTGAGGAAGTGAATGGGAGTTCTGCACTTTCATTTTTTGACCGACAAGATTACATCCAGTTAAACTAGTCTAAACAATATCATATAGGTGTGATAATAATGCAGAATCTATGATGCCAAAGCAAAATGTAATTCTATTTCTATATTTTACATATTCATCGATTTTAGGAGATTAGCCCCCAGTGCCAGTAACGCCAATAATGCATTATTTTTGTTTATTTTTTAGCGCGTGGGTAAATGAAGGCCTACTGGCTCGCCGCAACGCTGACTATGCATAGCGTTCGCTGCACTGTATCCATTTTATTTCAACAAATTACAAAGCAGACTCTACGTGAGCTTTCACAATCCAATCTATCTCATCTTAATTTTCGTCAGCATTTCACGATCTTCGAATTTGCTGGCCACTCTCCAACTGAATCGTCTTCTTTGGCGACGAACTGAAATATATTTCGATTGTCAGCGTATAGTTAAAAATGCTCAGAATTAGGGACAAGGTCTTTACGTCCTTTACTATTCAAGCTGCTTGCAAAACTTACATCAACGAAGGGACAGTATCTTCGCGGTGGCTCGGCTCCGGTAGATTGGCTGGCGCGTGCAGGTATCTCATCACCGAACAAATCGTATAAGCTTGCAGCCTAAAGTATATTGCACAAATATTTGTTTAGAGCGGCTACTATATTTTCATAGAACAAAGAATGCGTTTTCTATTTTAATACCAAATTCTCTACGGATTTATCCCCAAGAATTTTCATTGCCTAAGATGACAACATAATTTAGAATAAAGATATTTGTTAACTGAAATGAATTAATTTACTGAGAATAGCTGAACCTACCCTCAATGTCCCTCTCAGTGCAAATATCTTGAACCAGTTTCATATAACTACTGTTTATGTAGAACATAATTACATTTACACATTTACACAAGTTTAACTAGCTCCTGATTATATAGATCGTGGTACAATTTTTAATCAATTGATAATTTCTGATTGCTTCGGTTTTCGCTTACCGGCAGTCTACTCTCGCCATATCTGTATCCTCTGCGACCAATGTAGCATCCAGTTCGCAAAATTCGACTGTCAGTGCCGTTCGTTACGCAAAGCTCCAACTTACGCCCGTCAGTCGCAACATCCAAATTATCTGCATTGCAAAATGGAAATGCCGGAATGTCTAACCTGAAAATGTTGTCTTGTTTTCACACATAAATTACAATAAAAACCCGTTGTTGCTTCTGTAGTGAGTCTTTTCCTCGATGAATTCAGCGCAGCTCTTTTTGGCAAAAGTGCAGCCCCATTTCTTACCGTACCAGTAAAGTTGCGTTTCTTCGTTAACTATTTGTTGATTCACTTGATACCATCTGAAAGATCCAACTTGTGCATCATACTGTCTCAATCTAACACTCAGCTAAATGTAATTGCTTTTCTCAGCGCGCGGATAACTGAACACCCGACGCTATTTCGGAAGTTCGAGCCTATTTCACAAAACTTTGGCATCGCTGAATTGCTAGCTCGGTGATTGGTCATTTCCAGCATATCCTATTTTCCGACCAGTCGCCACTCTTGCAGCTCTGCAGCTGTAATACTCTTATGAAACAGGTTTCAGTGTGTTTCAAAAGGTTCAGGCGAAAATCTTCATTCAGTTATCTCAAACCGCTCTTCGTCTGATCTTTTCTCTCATATAATCTTATAAATTCTTTACTGCTTTCATTTGAAATCAAAAAGAATGGATCGCTAATCACGCCAAGACTTTATAACATTTGAAAAATGATCTCTTCTTTCCAACTTACTGTTTGCGAGTGTAGGTTTCTTCCAGAATTTTCGCAGAAATAGACGTGAAATAATTTTGTCCATTTCCAACATTCGGCGTCATCAGCTCATTCTAAGAACTAAATTCAGTTAAACACTTTAAACATGTTAATGCTTTATGTCGATCGTTTCCACGTAAATAGGGACTCTTTCAAAATTAAACTGGATACATTGCGTTGAATTAATTTAACAGAACAACGTCCTCTTCGCTTAAGATAGTATCTTACTTGATTTGGAAAGTGTCCATACTCAAATCAGAATGATACGGTGGCCGGCAAAGATATTCGTCATTTTCATATCAAGTTTAACAAGGCCCATTCCATTTATGAAAAAAGCTGCACTGATGTTATATTGGTATTTATCAGCACGCTCTACTGGTAGTATTGTATCAAACCATACATAGAATTATATACAACTGTTGTTTTTGCAAACGAATTGTTTATTTTAACGAAAAATACTACAAGTCCAAATACTATGCAATGAAAACTGAAAGAGATTCTGACGTTTTACTTACTGAGCAACTGTGACTCGGGCTTTATATCCGCGAGATATCGAATGCATTTTAATGATTCTCAACTTTTATACACAAAAGTATGAAAATTATTAATGCATGATTGGTAAGCGTTTTAAAAGCGTAATTCCTGAATTTCCGACTACCGACGCTTGTTATACTAATTTTAAAATTGAAGCACTACCCCGTAAATGTATTCGTCCAAGTGAATTTTATCTTCGTCACTCTCCACTCCGTCCAGTTGCGGACAGTCAAAGTGATACTTTGCATAAGCCTAAAAAGATTTAAAAATCAAAAATGCGTGAGATTTGAAATTAGCGCAAAGTACCGTCGCGCGATTGGCAAAGTCCATAAAGTGCGCTTTCCAGTATTGCGTCTCTTGAGACAACTTCCATGGATAGTGAAGCGGAGGTGCCGGCTGCTTTGCGTTGAACGTACCGTAACCCTGCAAAACATCGAATAGCTCTCCCTAGAGAGAATATTATTCTTAGGAAGAGACGCAATCTTGGTCGATACATGACCGGCCTACAACAGCTGAGTATCTTTGGAAGAAGAGAGGAGAAAATGACTAAACTTCCTCAAAATAAAAAGCTATATTAAAGCGACCATAGTGACACCAATTTTGCAGAAAAGTATCAAGGAGGGTGTGTCTTCAGCCAGTCGTTTTAATGCAGCTATGTATTATAACTATAATCAATCATGTTTACTCGCTCTCCTTTTTCAGATATCCCATAATCGAAGGCTGGTCGCATACCTGCCTGTGTCACGTCTCTTCCTCTGACGTATAATATAAACACTTACGAGAGCATGGAGTATTTCATGTCGGAATAAATCAAAAGCGTTCTTAAAGCCCGACCATACAGGATTGTTTGAGCAGACAATCAGGGTAGCGACGAGCGGTCTATAAATTGGCAAATAATCAAATTAATGGACACAACTCACAATTGCCGAACCCATGTATTAAAGAAAATGATATTTAAGATTCTAGCAAGCATTCCAACAGATTGCGCAATGACCAATTAGTAGTAGCCATAAACGGCGTCTGTGGAACTCAGTACAGGTAAGATACGGAAAAAATTCCTACATCTCACCTCCATTTGCAACTGTAGTAACTTAGCAACCGGTTCCATTTGTACAACATTTATAGTAACTGTGTTCTTCTCCGATAGTTCTTACACTGATTCTATTTCAATTGAGAAGCAATTTCATTGAAATAGTTAAAATTTAATTATTTTTTAATTATTTACTTTGGCTGACAAATTGACCTATTTTGCTTATTATCAACATTTTGGCTGACTTCTCTCATTTTTGCGTTCGGCGAGCGGTCGGTTGAGAATTTTTCTCCGCTACCGCAAGTTAGCAGAATGAGAGAAGCTCCGAAACCCAGAAGCCAGTGCGACAGGCAGGGTTTCGTAGTCGCACCCGTCCCCTCATCCAGTCTTCGTGACGACACTCAAGGTTCAAGCTCTCGCCCCTATCGACCGTCTCATCAAGCTACAACACGCGCGCTCTACAACATCAAAGCCGATATCATCGCTTTGACGAGCCTTCGCTGGCGGTGTGGATCAAGCTCATTCAACTTGTTGTACAATAACGACCGGTTCGCAAATGGACGTGGCGCTCAAATGACTGTAGCACAAAGATCGATATCGACTACGTCATTGGCTCACAGGATTTCACCGTCGTCAGCGATGTGCGCACCATCGACGCCTCCATCATAAAGCAGCCCTGAACGCAGAAGTGGCAGGCCGAAGCATGAAGAGTGTCAAAATAGGATTGGATTGAAACATTGGGCGCCCCATATGTAATATATTGAAAGGCGAATAAACTCTTAACTCACTTTCAGTTGACATCATTACACATAAGGAATTCATTTAAATAATTTGGAATGCAGCTGAAAATCCATGTCTTACTTTATCAAATACCCACGTGATAGTTTTTCATCTGCATTTTGACTTTATTTACAAGCGGTCTTTCAAAGCTAAATCACACATTGCCATAACTCTTGGCATCACCTTACATTGATAAATCTTCATGAAATATGATCAATTTCATTTGACCAGATAACTTTCTGAACACTTGCTGAAATAAGAAGCATCGCCAGAATTGTACTGGCTAGCAGCAGCTTCCATGGACCGTCTACCCTTGAGTTAGACCGCGCACGCGCTTCATCACGTCTACATAGCGCTTCCCACAAACTAGCTGATATTGCTACTAAAATTAACTTTCTATGGTAAAGCTTTTGCAGCACTCCCCATCCACGAATTGTCAGTCTCGTTTAACTATTGGTTGCAAGATTTACGCAACATATTGTTGCTTTTATTTATACGCAGCTTCTAGTGTCAACATATCAATTAGTACAATAAGTTTTCAAGCTCACATTTAGCCATATAAAAACAAACACGATTTCATCGCAAACAAAGCAAGAATATGCGGTATCAATTTTTATGTATCAAAAAACAAGGAGTTCGTTGGAACAACTTCAATTTTATACCAAACTTCATGTACAAATCAACGGCCAGCAATGATGGCCGCGTTTCATATTTTTCGCGTATTTCCGCAGCAGCGCTATTGCGCACATCCTGGGGCCAATTTCATAAAACTATTGAGCTGTTGAGAATTGAGAATTGAGGAATTGAGGCATGCACCCATTGGTTGAAATTCAAATCTGACCAATCGGCGTGTGCTTCAGTTCCTCAATTCTCAATTCTCAACAGCTCAACAGTTTTATGAAATATCGTCAANCATGCACCCATTGGTTGAAATTCAAATCTGACCAATCGGCGTGTGCTTCAGTTCCTCAATTCTCAATTCTCAACAGCTCAACAGTTTTATGAAATTGGCCCCTGAGTGCTTTCTTTGTGGCCTGCCCCTTTCTGTCCATCCTGTCAGATCATTTCACCACACATCATTTTATTGAAAGCATTCTCTGGGGCAAATAATGCCAAAAACTTGGATTCTATAGCATGCTCAGGATCAGAACGCCATTTATTTAATATGCCTATCAAGGCAAGGCAGTCTCCAATCGCATTGTGAGCATCAAAAGTACCGTCAGGGAAGGTGTGGGCATGAATCGCTGATAGTGAGCATTTGCTATAATTGAGATTTCTTGCGGCATGCAGGCTGTCACCAAACAACACCCTGCAATCAATCGGATCTATTGCACTCTTAAGCGGTGGTCACAATGCGGCAGCAGGCAGCAAAAGCAGCCGGCTGCAAATTTTGAAATATTACATAACTTTGATATTATACGATAAAACTGCAATATTCCACTCA
>NIUQ01004290.1:0-14272 GCA_002796945.1 Plectus sambesii
TTAGCCATTTTGATTAATTTGTATGAGTTTTTCATGATTTGTTTGTTGCTTCGCGTGATATGGCTTGTGGTTCAGTGAAATGCGCGAAACTGACACTAAATACAGTGTTTAACGGCCAAAATTAGTCGAAATCGGATATAAGAGAAAACTGGATATAAGAGAATTTTTTTCACTTCCCCTGCATTCTCTTATATCCGGTTTCTACTGTATATCGAAAAAGATTCTACAACGAAAGCCGTTATGAAGACACAGTAGGACGTCCTGATACTTTTATCTACTGAACTGCTCTCTAAATCGAGTTCATTGTTTTTCAATGAACAGTTCATTGTTTTCACACCAAAAGAATAATTCATTGTTTTAATGAAGTTTTTCATTGAAAAAACAATGAAAAGATTCATTGAAAAATCAATAACGTACGTTGAAGTGCAAAACATTGAAATGGTTATTCAATGAATTATTTCATTAAAACAATGAATTATTCTTTTGGTGTGAAAACAATGAACTCGATTTAGAGAGTGGGAATTGCGAACTAGTGGGTTGTCAGCCTTCCAGCAGTTATTATTCTTACTTTATTTAGTGAGGATAGTTTCCATATCAAACTGCAAGGTGTCCATATTGAAGTGGAAATAGCACATATTTGCTGTTCATCAAAATGATCTGATCTGATTGCAGTTATCCATTAATGTGTTTTCTGTCATATTTCTTCACACAGCGAGCGTCGCGATAATTTGAAATAAATTTGCGCGCTGACACGATGATATTCTTTAACAATATCATAGAGTATGAAACTCACTTCATTTCTTCTCATTTGATCTGAGATTTCGGCGAATTTCGACGGAGGTGCCGCGAAGATTGTAGAAGCGGAGAGCAAAAGTAAAAGGAGCGCGAAGGCCAAAAGATAGTGCATGTCGCAGATCAGAAGGACGCAATCCTTGAGCATTGGCAACTTCCAAAAATAAATTGGTTAGTAATGCGATTCGTTTTCTGCTCTCAACTTAACAAATTGAACTTCAACTGCTTTTGATGTATATTAATCACTAAATGGGGCTTTTATATGCAGTCGTGACTGTCAATTACTCAGAACGCCGGTTACTATACGAGCTGCAGCTGACCGTCTTTTAGTGATTACCATTGACCATGCATAAATACTGCGATGATTCTAATTCGCAGAAAAGTTTAGATACCACGTTTCATGCATCGATTCGCGCGCACTGATTAAACAGATGACAGCCAGTAATTATGGGACGGTCGGAGAGCATTCAAACGTAAGCCAAGTATCTATTTCAAAAAGTTTGTGATTTCAGTTTTTAACCTTGAGGTTCGTGTGCTTGTTAGTCAGTTGTGACATGTTCAAAGGATCCATTAGGCTCGCTTCACATCTCCCTGTCGCCATAGGTCACTCAAGTTTGATTCTAACAGTTGTAAAAAAGGTGCTGTACGATGCAGATCCCGATCACAACCTGTCGTATAAGGAGGTTTGTTGGGAAAAATGCATTTTAATACCCCTGTACAGGAATGAAAGGTCTTGACTAAATTTCTGACCGACCAGTCTACCATAATATCTTCTTAGATTGAATAATGAACATCCCCTTCATCCTCTTTGATTTCGTTACTGTAACATTCCCTTTAAAAATAATCAACCGGGAGGCCTATTGAACTCTTTAAATTTTGTTTGGAAAGGTTTGAAGAGAAATGAAAAGGAGTAGGTGTCAAAGAGTTTTCAGACGTAAATATACTGTATTTGCACCCGACATTGGTTTTAATATAAGTAAAATCGGCGGTTTGAAATATCTGAGATTAAAACGGCGCATTGTTTGTGAATTTCATGTTTGTAGGGGAAATAAAGTTCAACATGGTGGGCGGGTGTTTTCATTCGCATACCGCATTCCGTTTCTGACCTTCCCACGCAGTGAATAATATGAATAAGATTAAATGCCTCTTACTTGCCGCTGTCATGAGTCATCATCTTCCACTTTGACTCTCAGTTTAAGAAATGATTGGTTAGTAAATGGTTATGGATGGTTTTCATCTATGGATTGCTAATCACGCACACGTCTTGTCAAAGTCTTCATTAGTAAACGCAGATGGAATGTTATTAGACTGATCTGAAGTTATTTTGCAAGAATGATCGCTGAAACGCTTAATGCCTAGTATCGAGTAGCTTGTTGGTGATTATTAGCGTGCAACAGTATATGGCTAGCAGTGATCAGAACGGTGTGTGGATTCAACTGTCGAAGATTGTATTTACAAGTAACACGACAGAAGCAAAGGCACAAAGTTCAAGTCAGCAAAAATGTACAGGAAATATCTTATCGTACTGCACTTTGAGCAAGCTGTTATTGCTATGCACAAATACATTAGCTCCTCCAAACACTTCAAGGAAGCGCAGTACTGACGATTGCATCAAAAATATACACAAATGTTCAAGAGCAACAATAACAACCGCTGTTGAGAGTGCCGCCTTCCGTAACGGATAGAGCAGGCGAGTTGAGCATTGAAGAAACTAAGGTTCATGTACTTGCAGCTTTGGAGGACTCGAACAACTTGACCAGATTGTTGACAGCCGCACCACGACTATCCTCATCTATTACGGGAGGTACATCATAAATTCTTTCCTCTTCCTCGCTTGATCGTTGCGGTTTCACTGCGATCATTGGTTTGGGCTTAGCCGCAGGGGAAGGAGGATGAGGAACAGCTAATCCAACCGGCGCTTTCTCCGGAAGCTTTGGCTTCAAAGCTGCTGATGGTGGTTTAGGTACAACCGGTACTGGCACATTCGGCTTCGATTTCCAGGGAAGAGTACAGTCGTTCTGGTGCCCTATTTTTGGTGTCTTTGGTTCATTGCTTGTCGTATCTGACTGATTACCAATTAGCGCTGTTTCTTTGGCCTCAACAATTTCGCGAACAATTTTAGTAGGAAGCGTCGGCTTTGTGTGAACTGAGGGCAGTGCAGGCTTTGGTGGAATTGCAGGAACTACTGAAGGCGCTTGCTGTCCAGTCGGAGTTTCATGCATTACTTTTTTGCTAGCAACGATTGTGGCAATTGGAGCGCTGATTTCCGGTCGCACCTTTTGGATTGTAGCACTATTTAGAGTTCCCATTAAATTTTGAACTGCCGCGTTTGACGGTCGCGCCAGTGCAGGTATGGGCGGGGCGGGAGCCGCTCTGATTGGTGCCACGACTGGAGCCACTCTAGCTGGCAGCAGTTTTGCGTCCTTCACTAGCGAGGGTGTTTCTATTTTCACGGATGACAGATTTCGACCGATTCTTGGCCTTTTCGATTTTGGCGTCTTGTGCGGCCGAATGTAGTTTAGATAAATCATCATTGAACCCGTTCCGATCCCTGCCAAAACAGCGAAGAATATGATGAGGTACTGCTGGAAATCGGAGATTTTCTGTTTACACGTTGCCGCCATGCAGTTCCATTTGTTACAGTACTTTTCCGGCCCGCAATCGCACTGTTCACCCTCTTCTTTGATGCCGTTTCCACACATTGGCACTGTGGTTACAGCAAGTGATTCGGGTAGCGTTTGTATGCATTGAGAATCAGGCAATTTGTTGACCAAAGCTTGGACGCTACAGTCGTAGTTAAAGCCGCTAAAAAAAATTGAATTTAATGCGTTTGATGGTTTTCGGCGGACACTGAGAAGCACCTAGTATCTCGCAGTAATTTCAGTAAGATCAAACATTGAAGTCTATCTAGTATTGCCACTCTTTCGTTATTTTGCTCGTTATGCATGCACCGTTAGAAGCAAGCCGTTTTTAAGTCAAGTCGCTGGATGTGTGGGTCTTTACCAAGTACAAAAGGAGTATTGAAAGAAGCGATAGTAAATTTTGGATGCAAAATTATCAAATACGGAACTCACTCGATTTTCAGACACGTTCCTGGTGGCTGATGCTTGCATTTGCAGGGAGCTACTCCTTCATGGGGCATGCCCAATAAGTGCGCCAGCTCGTGGAAGAACACACCCGCATACTCGGCTGGATTTTCCGGGAAGAACTGAAATGCAGCAATAGCAAAACTGATTGAAATTTAAAAAATTCTCGACAAATCAAACGTTTAGCAGTTTAATTGTGCTTTACACACGAGTCCTGTTTCACTTCAGCCACAGCCCTTGAGAAACTGGAGACTTAAGCATTTGTAGAATTAAGTGGGTATACAAGAGCTAAATTTTTTAGTTTAGATCGCTTGTTGCTTCAAGACTTTCATCGCGCACGATAAATTTGCCATTTGGTCACAGAGATATATGGGAAGTTCTAAAACTGTGAGCGATATAAATTAAAGAAATATGATATTTCAACCAATTATTGTTAAATTTAATTTCGAGTCTCGAAATTTCAACAAGAGGAAGGCTTTAATATACACAGTAACATAGATGTAACTGGCATTTTGAGGATTCCACTATCTATCTATTTCTGTCATGCGTCTTTTACAGTCGGTATGATATTACCGTACCCCGCATATTCCGGCGGCCGCATTGCCGCAGATGCCATTGACGTAAGCGACACCGCCGCCATAATGGTAGCTCATTAGAAAAGCAAAGTCATGCTCGGGTAGTTGGTCGATTAGGCCATTGCGGTAGGCGAGAAACTCTTCCAGTGTCGCGTTGACTTGACTCCATACGGACACATCAACCACAGTTATCCTCAGATCGAGTTGATAAAGATACTGCAAGTGCAAGTCATAAACGATGCATCATATATGCAATATTTCAATCAGTTTCATTGCTCTTTGCGTAATTTAATCTAGGGAGTAACCGACCAGAACTTCTTAAAATCTCTGCGCAACTACTGGCATGATAACTGTATCATACCAAATAGTGTCATGCAATCACTGCAATTGCTGTATCGATTAATTGTACGCTCGATAATTACAAATAAATTGAAGCTGTTCCGATAATTTGACATCCGCTTTGCACAGATGGCAACATGCCTATGCGGAAGCATATGATTATCCCTCATCCCAGTGGCGACCTTCACTAAGCTACAATATGCATTAGAATGACATAAGAGTTGTTCTTGTCGTGTCCATTGAGATGGACAATTATCTTGAAGGACGCACTTTCGGCAGTTACCCATTTCCCGCTTTCTAGCGTTAAAATCAGACCTTAGTCATGATCGCAAAGAAACATCCTAGACAATAACACAAATCGGGTGGTCGACGATGCATTTAAGCACTTTCTGAGGTAAGACTGCAATTTTGGCAACCCCATATCACAAAGCAAGACAATATAGCGATATTCAAATAGTATCCTTCATTAGAAAGCTTTTCTTTGTTTAGGATCGTGAAATAATTATTTTAAGGAATCGAGACAGACTTACAAAATTTGCATTGAGGAGCAGATCGGTGACACCATCTTTGATTTTGTCCAGTGAATTACCGTAATATCTCGCCTAAAAAGATATCATTACTTTGAGGAAGAGAATAATATTTCCTCGTACCACTTGAGCATCAACGACGATTAAAGCTTGCAAGTAGCGCACTTTTCCATCTAGTTCTGCGTCAGACCAGTCCGGGATAGAATCTCCGAGATTAANCTCCGAGATTAACGGCGCCATCTTCCCTGACTGCCGCTCGTTTCACCTAAAATAGTTTTGATGAGCGTTTATTTTTAACTACGTAAATTTTTAGACAGCTTTTTCGGATTTCCTGTCAAACTTTTCCACGACTGTTATACACCATTTTGTTTCACGACTGATACACTATTTTGTTCGTCTTCTCATTCTCTATCATTTGATATGTAGGTATTACAATAAAAATGGTGTGTAACAGTGGTAGAAAGTGTTTGAAAAGACACCCAAAAAAGCTGTCTGAAAATTTACTCTGAGAACTTTTTTGGCACCCTGTATAAACAGCCTATTCGCATAGAAAGCTGACTCACTCGGTTTCTGAATAATACATCGCTGTCTTTGACGAATTCTGAGTGCGATGATGTTGCGAGAGTAGCAGTAGCGGCGATAGAAAGTAAAAAAAGCAAACTAGTAGGAAGTTGGCACATGGCGCTTACTGTGCGGGAGAGGGGACGACCCCGGCGCAATGACTCAAAACGCCGCACACGAGGCGTGCTGAGCACAACTGGCGACAGGTTGAAAATTACACGCGTGCGCGCGTATCTCAAGGTGACTGACTCCTTAACTGCAATTCATGCGTCTCGTCCAATGACTCATAGCCGTACAACAAACGGGTTGTGGTGGAACATCTTCCGTGTCGTTGGTTCACGCGGCGTGGGTGTTCTGTCTCGTACTCATCCGCGACTATATCAGTTTCTGACCTCTCGACCGAGTAAACACCGTGAATGAGCAACTCAGTGTTTTTTCTGGGACATGACTCACCGTATCTTCAGAGGATATTTTTTATCTCTGAATTTAATGAACCGATTTTTCATTGTTCTCCGTTTCATAAAGATACTTTATAAACGAACAAGACACTCACTTTCCACTTCGAAAATGACATTATTCAAGTTAAATCATTAGAGAAAATATCAACTTTGAATTGGACTGTGTCCATAATAGAGTGGAAATGGTGCAATCTTTTTCTATCTATGTAACAATAAGATGCAGAGATTTCGCTGGCTTCTTCCATGATAGTTGAAAACTCTTCAAAATTGTCCCCAAAATTTGCAGCGATACCTTGAGGTGTTCAACGAGAGCAAAATCAAATATAATCGGCTCTTACGAAGGGATTGTTTGCTTTACTATAATAGATCCTCCGCAAGCTGCGCGACTAAGTAAAATAACTAAAGAGAGTATGGGATGGGTTTTTGATAACACTATCAGGCGAACGAAGCAAGGTCTCAACGTATGTTTACACAACAAACGACAAAGTAATAAATTCATACAATGATATATTAAAAATTTTACTGCCCTATTCAATACTTTTATTCCAGAACTGCTGATATTTTAATAAGTGGGACTGTTTAAATGCAAGCAGCATGAAAAATCCTTTTAACTGATGTTGGTCCGCAGCCACATATCACGTATAATCAACGGATCGGGGCGGTGCGCGATGTGTGATCGCCGCTTTGCAACAGGCGCGTTTTGTTTGGCATGAGATTTTTAAGCGGCCATTCGCTTCCTCATATAACACAAGTGTTATCTTTCGCTCTAATGCAAGCTGGGCACGTGATGATTATGAAAGTGGAATGAAGATGCACTGTCATATGAGCTGCGTCACTTTTATGTGCCTGATAACGAATGTTGAACAGAGTTGATGTGGATTACTACAATGTCCGGCTGGAAGCAGTTTAATGCGGCTTTGCTAGCAGAAATAGCAGACGCCTTCAGAAATGTAAACTGAAAAAATTTAACACGCAGTAGTATCAAAATTTACCAGCACACGTCATTTGGTGAGTGATGTGCGTTATGCGTATCATTCGATAGCAACGCGAATATAAATGCAATAGTACACAAAGTACAAATGTAAATATGTGATCATTGAAGTGTAACAGCCTCGACTCGCTAGCATATATCGATGTCACCTACGTTAAGTGCTCAAAGACGAATGGTACGCGATCAATCGATCATGAGCAAAACTCCTTAAACTTCGTGCTTAGCACTTAAGCTGAGCACTGATAACACATGAGTAATACTAGCCATTATTTCCGTCACCTCTCTTTTGACAGGCGAGGTGGCCTCAGTGTTCGTTTCATAAGAAAAGATGTTCCTTAACACAATTTTAAGTCTTTTATTCGTCATAATAAGCGGACTCGATTGCCTGCCCATTGCGCAAAATAACTCAGCGGCCGAAGAACCGCCTCAGATTGATGCAATTGCATATCCAGAGCCAAACAAATCATGTTACGAAGGTTATTCCTGCTCTACATCGCCTCCCGACACTACAGCGGCGAGTCTAACTGTTCATACGACAAATTCTACAATGACGCAATCTCCACCTCTTACGACGTCATCTGCAAGTAATTCAGTTTAAATAGCATTCCATATGTCACCGAATCAGAATACCTCTTTCAAATAAATCTCCGGGGTCCTTTTCAAATGAAGTTGTCGAAATACACCAGTCTCAATGAGATAGGTTAACTTCAGTTATTAACCTTAATCATGAAACCTATATTAAGCTAATTCCATTAAGTATCGTGTATTTTGTCTCGTCCTCTCACAATTCCTGCTCTATATTATTAAAAGTTAAGTTTGCATGCCAGCATAACTTTTTCTTCTGGAGTAATTTGAGTAATAGAGGTCATTCCGTCGTCGTGGAACTTGCTTTGAATTAAGTTTGCATTCAGCTGGATACATTATTTGGCTCTCAGTGTCCAGCGGACTACTCTTATTACTTATCATATTAATCGCCATATTTTGCGGCGTCTGCTGGTATCGGCGACGGAAGCAAATTATTGCTCATCTTGCTCAAGTGAACAGTTCGGTCGGTCATGGCAATCATGTAGAGCTCGCCAAGATGCATATGGACATTGGCGATATGATAAAAAGAAATCAATACACCGATCAATCAAGAACCGCCCACAATGGAACTTGGTAAAAGTTATCCCTCTAATTGTAGACGGAAATAAAGCACAACAGTATAACTGTTAAGGGAAAGAGGCGGGGACGTTGAATAACTCTAGCCTTGCAACTAAGCCACCAACTTTGCTATTTTGTCACTCGGAGAGACTTCTTGATTAACTTAACACAGCAAGAAAGTTAATCATTCTTCTTCTCGCTATACCAACTGCTTAATTCTATAATTGAGTTGCAACACTGAATATTTCCTGCATGAAGTGAGCACCATCGTCGACTAGGCAGGGGAGACATGCCACGCGACCGGAAAGTGCGCCCAAATTTCTCTTTTTTATCGAATTTATAGTGAGCATCAATCAGTTATACCACTTGTTTTTATCCAAGACAACGTGAACACCAGTTCGTGCAATTAGCAGTAATATTTAATCGGCGTTCGCGCACTGTACGATATAGACAACTAATATTGTTCATTAATATTGATCACAGCTCTTTTTTCATATATTCAATTCATGATCAATAAAGTTATTAATGCAAAAATATTTCTTCATTTGAAGCACAAGAGACGCCTGGGAGGTCTCCAGTGATCGGCTGAAAGTATTCGATAACGAGAAGCTTGGCTCGGGCGCCTTTTGTCTAGTCTTCAAAGGTAGAGTTTCGTGAACAACTTCATGTCCAGTACAAAACGCTGCAAGATTTCAGGAAAACTGGAGGGTAAAGCTCCAATCTGTAAAATTCAGCCCGGCGTGGCTACGCAATGTTTCGAAAACTGCGAAGTGGCAGTCAAAAAGCTGCCCGAGTACGCGGATAGCTTGGCGAAGAACGACTTCGTGCAGGAGATAGACTTCATGAAGCGCATCGGTTATCACTCACATTTAGTCAGCATCCTTGGCTGCATCACCGATCCTCAGCTCGATCCCTGCCTTATCATCGAATATTGTAGCAAAGGCGACCTCTTAAAATACGTCCGAAATCGACGGCTGGAAATTGTTAAGGTAATTATGAGCACCTCTTGTGTGGAACTTTGGCTCTCTACAGACTCTTGAAGTTGCGTCCCGAGGGCGAAGCGGATCGGGTTTTGAAGAGAACATTTACTTACGAAACATTCTCTCAGTGCTTTTGAGGATTGCCTGAAATTTCCAGGTTGTACAATTGATATATTTCTCGTTTTCAGAATACTTCCCAGGATTTTACTTCTTTAAAGTTCAGTCACTGAAATCTGAGAAAAGTTGGTTGCGTCTCATATCGTTGCTACGAAGTCAAAAAAGGCTGATGTGTGATACTCAGTCAAATTGTCTCAGATTTCAGTGACTGAGCTTTAGTGAGGTAAGATTTAACTCTGCGTCTGCAACACCCATTCAATCGACAGCGTATCGCAAGATGTCGTTCAAATGCCCTAGCAATGAATCTCAAGCAAATACTGCCCACTTTGTGATTAGACTGTATTCATTATAAATTACATTTTCTTTTACGGTTAATTTTCAACTTCAATGACATTGCCCATGCAGGCGATCTTCCCCCTCCCCCTTCTCAGTTAATATCGATCAACAAATGCTGCAGTCAATTGTGAACATTATGAAATATTTACATGATCATTTCCTATTTCAGCCCGTCAACGAAGATGAAACGGCGCTGCGGTTCAAGGATTTACTTTCTTTTGCTTGGCAGATCAGCGACGGAATGGTAAGAAGGTTTCCTACCCAACATTGGGCCAGTCTCATATGACGTACATAGTTTCAAGTTTTCATTTGGAGTTATACTTATTCATGTCATGTGCAGCTCTTGATAAGTTGTACGATGAGAAACTGTCAATTTGCGCATACTTTACTTTAATTGTTGAAATTTAGGACTTTCTCAGCTCGAAGGGCTGCATTCATCGCGACGTTGCTGCCAGAAATGTATTGGTTGACGAAAGGAAAGTTGCAAAGGTACGACGGTATTTTTGTTCTGAAATTAATTACCTCAAACGTGCCAGGGAATATGTAAAAGAGTTTTAACGGTTGGAAAGAGTGAAGCATGATTTCCCGAGCTGCCACGCTTCCAAGAATGCACATTTTTACCGAAATAACTCACCAGTTGTCATTATAGATTGGTGACTTTGGCCTGTGTCGCTTAATGGACTCGACAGTTTATACTACACGTGGTGGGCGACTGCCGATCAAGTGGATGGCTATAGAGTCTCTGCAGGACTACGAGTATACAACAAAATCCGACGTGTTCGTTGCAGTTTGACGTTGATAGAGTATAATTAATCGATGAATCATCGTTTTAGCTGGTCATTTGGCGTCCTGCTTTATGAGCTCTTTAGTTTGGGCGCTGCTCCTTATTCATGGGTACAGCCGGCGGATATGATCGATTATTTACGTTCCGGAAAACGACTTGATAAGCCGCAACACTGCGCTGACAATGTGTAGGAGTTTAGACGTTTAAAGTATTGCAATGACTCATTAGCTTTATTTGCATAGGGAAAAGGGAGTCATTCAGGTTGCAAGTAAGGTTGTTCATACAACTTTGTTTTCATAATATCAAAAAAACTATGAGCTGACTCTTTCGAGCTCTGTCGGAATCTCCGATGTCATCTAGCTACGCTCTCAAATTGTAGCCGAATTCTCAGGTACGATGAAACTGACAGTGTTAATCAGAACGAGCACGGCCTTGACTTCGGGTTGTTTAGCCGGGCTAACTAGTTTGAGGACCTCCTAAAAAGTTTAACTCCCCCAACAGGCTGTCTTTTTGTGAAGAAGCAGGTAGAGTCAATTATTTTCAGCTACTCGATAATGCAGGCGTGCTGGAAAGACAAACCAGATGAACGCCCATTCTTCTCGGATCTCAAGATGGAATTTGGTAGTCTGCTGTCATACGCAACGGAGGAATATGGTTATTTGGACATTAGAAGGCCGAGTGGTGGCCAATACTACCAGCTGCTTCCCAACGACAGCAGCAGTACAGAGCAGCCTGAAAGACATCCCGAAGAATCTTCTGCATCAAATGAAACAGAGCCAAAATCACAAGTAGACGCTGGCACTAGAGCTTCGCTCGACAGTGATGCAAAAGATTCCTTGCAATCCATGATCTTAAGTGGAACAAATTGGACTTCTTCATAAGTGTGAATAGCTTCACAAATGTATACTGCTCGATTCCCTTCTGTTTTTTCATGAATACAATTGTTATACTTACCAAAGCATTTTCGCATGTTAGTGTACGTCAGTTTTCAAAAAAAAGATTGCGGTCGTGCTGTGAAAATACCTGTGGCTGGCGACATTCTCATTCGACGATTATTCATTCTTCTAGAGTCTGACCACGTCCCCGCCTTGGTTAATATCGGCGAGCAATATCGCGGTTTGCTTTCTGCACACTAAAGTTGCTGTTTTTTAATATGACATTCATGAAAGTATTTCTGGCTGCAGTTGACTTTAAGCTTACTTCTTCCATCGAGTGAATAATTAGCCCACTTGTTGTGCCCGTGTGGAGAGCGCTGACGACATATCCACAAATGTTTATAGGCTATTATACATATAGAGAGATTTAGGGATCAGTGGTCCAACAATCAGTATTAATTTATTACCGGTCTGAAAATCTTCCTTCGGTTGCTCACTTATGGCTTATTCTTATCTTTGAAGACTTGTTATACGGGATTATCATTGTCATGCCTTACCCTGTTTCATATAAGCACAGATCTCGGATTTCTCTCTGCGGCGACTTGTAGTGTTGAACATAGTGTACGAAACTGGATTAAGGATTTAATAAAGAAAAACGTAGAAGCATTAAACTTCTGTCATTATCATTCATTGTATGCAATTAATGACGGCCATCAGTGGCACTATTATGTACGAGGTTCAAAGTTTCAGTGACAGCAGGGTGGTCCCGAAGCGCTGCTCTATATGCACTGTAGTCGATAGTGAACATGCGCGAAGTAAGTGACGGTGGGCTTATGACTAGCTTGTACAGCTTGCGTTACGTTGGCGTGCTCTAAAGTGAAATTTATACTCGAATCAGGTTTTTGACCAATCGTAGGACCGAACGCATAAGAAATAGTAAAATTAAAAATACCTCCATGTTAATTTTGATGGTTACATTACGTCAATATCTAACCTAAAATGATAATAAAGCTAGAGAACAAACCAATTTGTTCATGCTGTTATCATTCGATCGCAAGAATTGATTTTTGTTCCATTTTTTGGAATGATTATGCGCATATATTATGCACCCCTTTGATCTGCGCCTTTCAACCAGTAAATCAATGTCGCACAGTGTTTCATGTCGATATGAAGACGCGAGAAGAGGACGAGCGAAATACACCCAAATACGTCTTCATCGACGATTATCCTTGGCCACCCGTATGGCAGCCAGATGCAGTCAGGTTGTCGCTAATACTCCACTTATCGGTTAATCGCTTAACCGACTGTGTTCAGAAGCGCGCTGCGCTACGAACCGGACCCGGACGACGTGTTTGTCAACTCCTACCCAAAATGCGGCACTACTTGGGTGCAAAATATTTGTCTCGAGCTCATTTACGGAAAGTCACCAGCAGCTGGTGGTCAAGGTATCGCAATGAAAATACAAGCTTCCTGAAGCTTCCTTAAATATTTAGCGCAATCCACAATCGTAGTCAATGGGCCGGTTTCACATCGCGTACTTTAGCTAAAGTCGTACTTAAGGCCTATCCTTCATCATTCCGTAAAGTCCGACTTTAGTTAAAGTACGCGATGTGAAACCGGTCCAATGCTTCAGCAGTATTTCCAGGCATTTTGGTAGAATTTTGAGCGCTTAGTTTGAAAGCAGTTTTTGTCCATCAGTCTTGTTCAGAGTGCGTTTTTCTTCAGCCACTAATATTGAGGCTATTGACTTGACAAGCTGAATGTCCGTTTATTTTAATACGAGCACTTTATTGAATAACTAACAGCGAATATAACAATGACTAATGATCAACTGCAGAATTGTTGCGGCTAAGTCCAATGCTCGACTATGTGGGTGCCGAAGAAGTAAAGAAGCTGCCACGACCGCGACTAATCAAAACTCACTTTCGTTATGGTCAGATGAACTTTGCAGCAGCAGGCAAGATCCTGCTAGTTGTACGCAACCCCAAGGACTGTCTTGTATCCTATTTCTACCATCACAAAGCCTTTAAGCAGTATGAATTCGAGAATGGCAGTTTTGACGATTTTTACGACTTGTTCGTCCACCGCGCCAACCAACAACTAGGCCACGCCGATTATTTTGACTTTCACGAGTCATGGCTGCCCCATTTGGATGACAACAACGTCTTATTGCTTGTCTATGAGCAAATGTTGCTCGATTTACCGTTGGCGGTCAGAAGAATTGCCCAATTTCTTGGAGGAGCCGCGAAAGAACGAGCCGATGATCCAACCTTGTTCAGCCAGATTGTGGAGCGTTGCACACTGAAAGAGATGAAAGGCAACGACAGTCGATTCTTCCCCGCTGAAATACTGTTAGTTTTAACAGCTTTCCAGTGTATCGAGCATGAATTGCGCAGAAATATACCGTATAATATTAGGGGTCGATAATCGTTCTTTCAAAATCTATCATGAAATGCCAACATTCAACTTTAAGTAATAAGCTGAAAATAAAGTAAAACATAAGAGATATTCTTGAGTGGTAGATGGGGTTTAATTTTCTTCTTTTGCCTTCTTCATCTATACGCACGCTCCCCATAAAATAGTAGCGTTAAATTTATTGGATAGTTAAACTAATGCTATTGCACTCACTCAAATGCCAACTTTTAGAACTGGAGCCACGCCATTTATTCGCAAAGGAGTCGCCAAAGATTGGGTGAATCACCTCACTG